>JAUMHD010001708.1:0-17705 GCA_032359135.1 Ulvella scutata
AGTGACACAGAGCAACTGCCCCCCCCCCCCCCCCGCCCCTCTCTAGATCATGTCTCTTGCAGCGAAGTACCTGGGGACACCCCTCCCCCCCCCCCCCTGTCCGTCTTGAATCGCCCCCCCGCTTCATGTCTCTTGCAGCGAAGTACCTGGGGGTTGGGGGTAGTTGGGGGTTGCAGCGAAGTAGCTGTGTCTCCCCCCCCTCTTCAGGCTTTTCTTATCGATGTACTTCTTGGCCCAGTAGATGTATGTATGGTTCAGGTCACCTTTTGCGTTGATATGTTTGCATTCATATGGCCCCCTGGCGCACGCGCAGCCAAGTGTAACAGTGTACATTAACACACGCTGGTGGTGTCGCGCTTGCCAGCACCAGTGCTTGCATGTAAAAGAAAAATATATATTGCCCACCTCCGCACGGGCTCTTGCACCAGACCTCTACATCCCGCCGGGCCTTTTGTGGAGTTCTTTGCTTGTTTTTGATAGAATGGCGTAGCGCAAGGCTGCAGCCAAACCAGGTAGCCGGTTTCCCAACTGCCTGGGCCCGGTTGGGTCAGGATCGTCTCCCCCAATGATATGATGATGCACAGCTATAGGGGGGCTGTGGCGGCCTGCTGTGATCTGGGAAGACGCCGAGGTCTTTGCTTGCGAGACGAGAACATGCCAATGTGCGGTACAGTCCTCAGCATCTTGGATACGCACGCATGCCGTCTTTACTGAAGATATGATGTATCAATCTAGCGTTTGACGTTGTATTCTGAGGCAGCGTCCGAAACATCATTTTTGTATTGTTCCTGTGCAGAGATCTGTGTGGCGGTGCGCGTGTGATTCGTTCCGAACTGACGTGGAAGAAGCAGAACTCGGACAGCCGAGGAGGACGTTACAGTTGATGTTTGGTATTATGCTAACCGCTTATGAATCGAGGTGATTATCATCTGCTATGTTACGCTAAAAACCGTGACACTCGCATCTAGGGTTTCAAGCTCCGCACCTGACTGGCACCTAACCGCCCATGCATGTATCATAAAATACCTCACGAGGCGCGCACGAGTCGCGTGTCTCGGTGGCCACCGCGGTGGCGTGATGGTGTTGATGTAATCAAGGTCACTGACCACTGAGCCATGTAGCGCTACATGTCTCAGATGGCAACAGACAGTGGTATTCTATGCTCTTAGGTTTCTTTATGTGTTCACTTCAGGTTGCTGTAGTCCAATATATAGAGCTCTGGTGACCCGCCTTTATATGACTGCCGCGGGGTTTGTCGCAGCTAGCGCTGTTACGACAGCCTCTCCGTTGTTCAAAAACTTCAAACTTTTGGAAAAGTTTGGCGGAGTCAAGAAGCAGCATGCATGCATGAATAGCGAGGAGACCCTGAACAAGCGACTGTCGCAATTATGAGAACGTCGTTGAATGACTGTATGTTGACAGCACAGTGTGAAACAGCATGGAATGCTGCTTACCTAGCTCTCTGCCTTGAGGCAGCGAGCGTGGAAGTTCTCAGCGCGTGCGCACACATGCGGCAGGCTGATCCCATTCCAACCGCATTGAGCTTTCGCGTCGACGTCAGTGCTTTACTTCCAACTATCTGTGTTCTCGCACCTGCTCGAACCAGGGGCGTGTGCTGAATTGAGAAAAAAAGGTAATCGGGAACCACGGCACACCCAAGAAGTGTGTGTAAAGCCCCTGCTTGGGTATGGCGTGGTTCCCGATTAGCTTTTGTTTTTTGTGTTTCTTTAAAAGTTACAGGCATAACTCCATAGCATGGGTCATGTACCAGCAAATCATCGCATGAAAACTTAGCCAAGAAGGGCTTCGGCCTCAGCACCCCCAAAGGGTTGTGACAAGGGCATGGGCTATGCACAAGGGCAGCTGCAATCAGAGACACTGTCACTGATAGCGAGAAGAACCAGATGATAGAGCATAGCAAAGACACCAACACTCAGGAAAGCCCCCCGCTTCACATGAATATCATTGATCAATGATATTTGCGGTCCTATCCATAGGACCGCAAAACGAAAGGCCAGAAGACTGTCTTCTGCAGAGTACTTCACACGAATGGATTCTTTTACAAGGAAAGACACCAGCTTTAATACAAGAGCCCCTACTTGCACAAATACTGTGTGTAAAGTTACAGGCATAACTCCATAGCATGGCTCATGTACCAGCAAATCATTGCATGTCAACTTAGCTCGACCTCGCACAAACGACACAGGACACAAGTACTCAGATTTGGGAGGCCAAGTTTGCAAAGCACACATGAACGCCACGCAGTAGCAGGGAGCCACAGGGCACCAAGACGTGGGACGCAGCAGGGCACAAGGGGGGGTGGACATGCATGCATAGGTCTATGATACACCAGGGGTAAACATGAAAGGATTTTGTTGAACACAGTCACTCTACTTTATCCACCAGTCTTGGGATTGACCTTCAACTCAGCCGCGGGCCAGTGAGCGTTAAAGTTCTTTTGCCACGTGGTCCCGGGTTTGAAGCCCGGTCCGGCCAGAGCCACCTCTCGTCTTTTCTTCGAGCTTCTGAGCCGGGTGCGTAAAGGGTCTCTGGTGGTTTCCACTTTAACGAATTGCATGAATTCCGCCACTGTGGCGCTGAGGCCGAAGCTCAAAACGAGTGTGGCGTAGTCCCCGAATAATTTATTTACTGATCACCTGAAATCTGAGCTCAGGCGACCAGTGGTTAAAAGTAGACTAGCTATGTTCTACAGAATCGCAGAGGGTGGGAAAACTAACAGAATTTCCCAGTGGTGATTCGGTCTCATCCTGCAGCTTGCAGCTCTGCACAGCGGTGTATGCAAGAGGCCTGTCCCCCAGAGAGTTGTTTCACCCACAGAAGGATATGATGCACCCACAGAAGTTTTCAAAACTTTGTTAGGATTCTTCTTAGAATTCTTCTTAGGACACGGAGCTCATTTTGAAGCACGAGCTTCTGCTTAGGACACGGAGCTCTTTTGAAGCATGATGGCTTCTGGTGAGCTGAATGGCAAAGCAGCATCAGTACGACATCTGTCCCATCGATGTTGGAGAAATGATGGTTCCTTTGTATCGAGGCAGCCCGGTGACGTGAGGGCGGAGGGCAGTTCTGATGTGCATGCAGCATGCATCGCATCGCATGCGGCTACAAGCTGACAGAGCTCTGGAAGTATCTGTGCTTGCCTGTGCAGCAGTGTGCAAGAGGAAGTTAGGGTTGCTTGAGCACTACTCATCTAAACGTAGAAGGGGTGTTCGAAGGTTCACTGGCGCCAAGAATGGTGCCCACAGGTTAGAAACATCGTTCAGGCCTGATGCTTTGCTCTAGGGACCCTCGAAGGAGCAAATATGTCCCTGGGGGCCTAAAAGAAGAGAAAGCGGATGCACTCAGACAGCTGCGACGCATGTGGTGCGATTGGCAGCCTCACGCTCGTTTGTTTCAGTGCACTGAAGCTCATGCCACTGTTGTGAGTTCAGCTGCTGGAGGATGAGGTCATGAGTGGTTGCTGGTGTATGCATGTACATGCCAGCACCTTAGTACGTACACCTTACATCGCTTGCGCGTAGCGGTTCTGTGGAGGGCAGTTCAGGGAGGGGATCCCTCTTTTCTGAGCCAAGGAGTGGGATGATCTGATTCAATGCCCAGCCGGTGGCTCCATGTCCAGGGGAGACATGAAAATAACATTATAAATTGAGTTTGCTGACTGGTATGTTGTGTTCCGCGCAGGACGCGTATGCAGTTAGTCTAGGTCTGTGGATTACGCTTTGTGGCCAGCATCACACGTCCTCTCAGCATTTTCCTGAACTTCTCTGGTGACAGCACAGACACAGCACAGACTTCGTTGGTGCATTGTTGTACTTAGATAGATCTGCATTGGTGTACGTAGTTTGAATGGAGGGAGTTGGGAACATGCCACAGCTTTGGGGGGAACACATGGCGTCTATGAAAGTCCGCAGGTTATAAACACCCATCTGGAAAACCTGATGAAGCAGCGAACGTCCCATAACAATAAGCTTGGCCTCGCACCCAACCGCTCTTGCCAGCACATGTGTATCACTTGCTAAATACAGCCACGACGCCGCGCTCCGCGAATTGGGTCAGTACACTGTCCCGAACCTAAGATAGACTCTGTTCGTGTAACTAGTAGGTGCAGCGCACTGCTTCATGTCCGCCCAAACTGGAACCAGGAGGTCACGGACGCGAGCCTCGCTCTCTGTGTGTAAGGGGGGACTGGCAAGCCTCCTTTCCCGCACAGACTGCATCCTGCTCTTATTAGTATGTATTGGTTTGCTTCATAATGTTCGATTGCATGGAATCGAACTTGATGTTCTTGCACATGACACGTGTGTCATCTCTCTGATCATCAGAGTCTGATGCATCTGGATGCGTTCGAGCCCAGCAGAATCGAAAGTCTCCAAGACCCTCCGCACATAGTTGGTATCTTGCCAGCTGACGTACATAGACTGTTACGCTGGTTGTTGTGGTTTTGAACGGTATAGGAACATCCACGGTGTGTCTGGATCGTCTTCTGAGTTCTCGTCCGTCAGTGCGCTAATCGCCAGTCCGCTATCGCAACTGGTCTGAGGATGTAGGTTTTTTGTTTCACGTTCCTTCCTGGGAGCGGAGCTTGGTTGGGTCCGCTGTGCCGCAAGCCTCCCTTGGACAAGTCCTCCCTGTCTTTCAGTAGATTATGTATGCTCGTACTTATCTCTGAACGCTAAGAGTTGCTCACCAACAACGAATGAAGATTTTAGGGCGTCGTGTAATATGGATTTATCAACAACGGCAGCAACTGGCAACGAGGTTGAGACCGATCAGGAAGAGACGCCATCGAATTCTCAGCGACTTGCCACCCGGTCACCGGCATTCCATCTCCAAAATTCCATGGGTGACTTAGTCAATCATGATGGAGAGCTGCTTGTGCTGCCCGACGGGTCGCACCTGGAAGGCTCAGGATCGGAAGGGTGTGCACACCTGCATGTTCTGCCGGGCTATGTCCTCCCCTGCATCGCGGGCAGCAATACATGTATGATGAATGGAGCATGTTCGTGCGATCTTGCAGGGTCTTGAAGTATTGTAAAGCATGACTGAACTCAGTTCATTGTTGTATGAATTGTGCCGCCATCGTGATTTCCGTGCAGGGCCCGACCGAATAATCACGAGAATCCGTCAGATGCACGCTTGTCGGTGGTGTCGGTCAGCGCCAACGCATCCGCAGCGTCACGATCCGGGTCCCACCACGACGTGATGAGTGCCCTAATGACCCACTCCAGCTCAGTCTCGCACTCATCCCACCCCGTATCTCTTCCAGGGAGAGGCACCACTGCAGCTGTAAGACAGCCGAGGAGCCGTACCGTGAAAGAACCAGGTAGTGGCCCCAACTCAACAACCAGGCGCCCGAGGCATGACTCTCCAGGTCTTGTCAGATCCGGCTCCAAGCGCGAGCTGTCGGCTATTGGAAGGCCTATTGTTCACTCTTCCTCTAAGCCGGAGCTGCACAGTGGCACCAAGCCCAAGACCAGCAACAGTGCCCTGGCACCCAAGCCTGGAAGAGGGAAGAGTGTGCTGGCAAGCTCTGGTGCTGCGTTCAGCACCTCAGCTTTGCGCCCTCTGCCAACAGCACTACCGCCAGGACTGAGCAAGGGGCCGTTGGCAAGTGGCAACAAGCTGGGTGCTCCGGCGGTCACTTTCAGTAAGGTGCCTGTGCCAACAAGAACAGAGACTCCGCCAGAAGGCCTCAAACGGCCCGTCCCGCTCGCTAAGCATCTGAACGAGGTAGTGCGCAGATGGTACAGCTTTGATAGGTGTGGGCGCATGAGCATTATAGAGGTGAGGTCTCCGGCCTCCTGCCACCTTGCAGCCTGCCACTTGCAGCCCCATTGTCTGTATCTCACAAAAGAACATCGTCTTCAGGGTACTTTAGTATTTATGTAGGGTAGAAAGCCGGAATTGTGCTGCCTGATCGAACCAGCCCCATGCTGCAGCATCTGCAGCATGGGTACAATGGCTGTTGTCTACTGTAACCAGTCTACTGTAACCACTGGACATCTGAGCTGAAGTATAGTGGCTATGTGGAACAGTAGCAGTATAAGCACTAGTCATCTGAGCTCGAATAGATTGGCTATGTTGAACAGAAGCAGTAAAACCACTGGAAATCTGAGCTCAAGTAGACTGGCTCGGTTCAACAGCAGCAGTGTTCCAGATTGCATGAGGCCACATCTTATGCATCGCTGGATGGCAGCTTAGTTACCAGTACTGGAAAAGACTGTCTTGATGTGTCGTGCCATCATTCTAAGTGAAGTTGTGGATGTTACTGCATTTTGCATCTACCTATGTGTGTTTGATCTATGTGACCCATGCGCGTTTGATGTCTACAGAAGCGTTGGCTGGCTGTACAGGCAGGGAAGCACGAACTGACGCAGTCCCTGGGGGTGCATCTCAGAGACCTGCGAATCTTTGATACCAACAGGAACCCTTCCTATGCGTCCTGCATTCTCTGCAGAGAGCATGCGCTGGTCATCAATCTGGAATTCATTCAGGTGCTGTACACTGCACTGCCTGAACTGTATGATCTTGACCTGTAAAATCTGCCTGTGAGCCTGTGTGTTCTGCCAAAGAGCACCGACGCGTCGCAAATCGAAATCGTGGCCCTGGAGGGCATCTCACATCCGAAGGTCTGCACCTGCGTCACCTACATACACCTACATAGTGTTTTCTAATTCAGGATTTTATATATATCGCCTATATAATGCAGAAAGAGTCTATATACATCACCTATATGTAATGAATACAAATGCATGCAGGTGATTGTGACGTGCGACACCGCGCTCGTGGTGAACGCAGAGAGAGTGCAGGAGCCGCAGGTGCAGACCTTCATCGAGGACCTGCAGCACCGTCTGGCGGTGGCGGGGGGCGCGCTGTCCGCCGACCCCAGCGGCGACGGCGCCACCAGCGCCGATAGCCCCCCCCGCAGCGACGCCGCTGCCGGGGACCCGGCCATGCATGACAGCAGCACCGGGCGTGGCAACGGGGACCCTCATGCGTTGCATTATGCAACCAAGGAGGGCAGGCCTGGTGACAGTGGCTTGGGGGTCACAGAGGCAGAGCACGCCGCCACAGAGATAGCGGCGGGCATGGCCGGGTCTGCACGGGAAGCTCTTGAGACTGAGCACGCCGCCACAGAGATAGCGGCGGGCATGGCCGGGTCTGCACGGGAAGCTCTTGAGACTGAGGTGTCCTACGAGCTCAAGGTGCTGCTTTCTTAATCCCCCCCCCCTCTGAGCAGCCCTAGCACAGCTCTGTGAAGCCTTGCTAAAAGAAAAGCCTTTGTAAGAGGGTTGCATATTCTGTATAGCTTTCGTATTCTGAAGCAGTACAGCCCTGAATTGCAGCAGCTCAAACCATTGCGGGCAGTTCACTCCGAACTGAAGAATAACTATTTCCAACCACAACCATAAACTCCGCAGGCGCCGGTGCAAGCTACTCCGAGAGCTTTCATGCATGGCTGTAGTACTGAGAACTTGCAGTAACTGAACCAGACAGTGCACAGTCAAGAGCCCAAACTCCCAAGCACCATGCAACAAACACCCAGGCACCATGCACGCGAACCCGCCCCTTCACGCATGCCACGGGCTCGCACGGCGCACACCGTTAGGATGTCCGAAGCCTTGATACAGGACAGGTCGATGTATTTGCAGAATATGCCTGTCCTAACGACACCCTGCACAGAAAGTAGCGTGTCACTGCAACCTACTCCAAGAGCTTGCAGTGTCGTGCTACTCAGGGCAGTGTCGTGCTACTCAGGGGTACAGTTGGGGAAGGACTGGGGAAAGACTGATTCTATCAGCGAAGTACTCAAAAGTACACATTTTGGGGCGTGCTACATGTCACAATTCATGTTCTCCGGGGTGACCACGGCACACGTTCATCAATTTGGCTGACAGTGGCTGGAAGCTTGTCAGTATCGATACCCCTGACAACCCCTACTTACAATACCCGTACTGGTACTACTACTGACAGCTCGTACTACCACTACTACTACTAGTACTGCTGCTGCTGCTACTACTACTGCTGACAGCTCGTACTACTACTACTACTGCTGCTGCTGCTACTACTGCTGCTGACAGCTCGTACTACTACTACTACTGCTGCTGCTACTACTACTGCTACTACTCACAGCTCTTGCTGCCTACAGTACTACTACTGAAAACTTCTTTCTACTGACAGCTCTTGCTGGCCTGATGAAGGTTCTGGAGGCTTGCCTGGACCACATGAGCGCCAGCATGGCAACTGAGGTGAATGCATTGGAGGCAGACAGCACAGCCGCCCTCGATGCTTTGGCTCAGCGCGTGACGGCAGGCAACCTGGACTCGGTCCGCCGCGTGAAGAACCGCATGGTGCGCCTCAACACGCGTGTGGAGACCGTGCGCACCCTCCTTGAGAAGTACCTGGCTGATGATGCAGACCTTGCTGAGCTCCACCTCTCTGGGCAGCGGTGTGTGCCCACCTGCATGCATGTTCTGCCTGTCATTAGCTCTTTCTTAGCTCCTATTATTGTTCTGATCCTAGTACATGTTCTGTGTCCTATTACATGTTGTGTGTCCTATTACATGTTCTGTCCTATTACATGTTCTGATTATTATTAGCTCTCTCTTATTAGGTCTGATTACTTAGCTCTATCTTATTAGTCAGCTCGCTCTCGCTCTGTCTCTCTCTTCATTAGCTCTTTCTTATCGGTACTGTACTGCAACTGCCCCCGGAAAGACTTTCGTGATGGTGCTCTTGTGCAGTGGTGGATCTGTTTGTGTTCGTTGCTTTTTGTTATTTGGGTTCATACGTATTTACTACCTGGTCATGAGCTCAGCTGCTGCTTGTAGCACAGCAGAGGCATCCGTGGAGGCCAGAGTTGCACTCCTTGCATATTTCGTAATTACGTAAATGTCGCATGCATGGACGCGATCGGAGGACCGATGTGATGGAGAGTGCGTGCGCAGGGTCCTTGAGGAGCAGCGGCTTGAGAAGCAGAGGCTGCGGGGGGAGCGCCGTGCGGAGCGGCTGTCACGCTACGAGGTAAAGCGGCGGCGGCGGCTGGATGATGACCCCTACGCCAGCGAGCCCTCGTCGATTAGTAACTCCACCTTCACTCTGTCTGACGATGACGATGGATGGCTTTCGAGGCAGGCAGAGATGGTTCTGGAGCCTTACTTTATGAGCCTGGACAGTACTTGGAGCCGCCTGCAGGTGCCCCCCCCCCCCCCCGTCCTCCAGCCCTGCTTTATTGCTCCCTCCTTGTGGCGTGTCGCAGCCACGAAACCTCGTGGTTTGATACCTCATACTTGACACAAGTCGACAGAAAACTGGCTGTACAAGACATCTCAGAACACATTCAGATGCGATGCATTTGAGTGTGGAGTACTCGTCCTAGCTCGGCTGATTGTACCAGCAGTGCCAGTTGATAGCTAGCATCACCAGCAGTAGCAGACTGGCCAGGTGATCCGCAGCCACATGCTGATGTCAGCGTTGTCTGTGGCTGTGTAACTCGGCTTGATTTCGCTCCTCATGTTCTCTGGTTCCCTTCAGTTGCACTTCTGCACAAGTGATCAGTGTGATATATGAAACCATTGCATGCCCTGATCGCCAACTGTGCCTGAACAACGCGCTGCACATAGTAAGCCATGTGACTTACTCACTGGTCATATGTGTCTCATATAGATCTTGAGAAGGAAGATCTATAGATCATATAGATCTTCCTTCTCTTTCCTCTTCATCCTCTTCATCTTCCTGTTCTTTTTTCCCCTTCATACATTTCATCTTCTTCCTATTTCTGTCCTTTTCTTCTTTTTTCTGTCCTTTTTCTTCCTCGTTACTCTCCTTTCCTTTCCTCCTCTTCCTTTCCTTTCCTTTCCTTTCCAGCACAACAGCCTGATATGAGTTGCAGGCTATTGGGGAGTTCATCGACGACACAGAGGACTACGTGAACATCACGCTAGACTCCCACCGCAACCAGCTCATTCAGGTGCCCTCCCTGCTCCCCTTGCAAGCCATCCAGCCCTGCTCACGTACCCTGCCACGTAGCAGAAGATGCATGCCCGTCTGCTGCACCGGCTGCTTTGCCTCACCACATCTACGCTATCTGCCTGATCTGCTCCTGTTGGTTACCGTGTTCACTTAACTGTGGCCTCTAATGCAAGAGCCGCCTTTCACACTTCATGGTTTCCTGAATCAGATTCAAAACAGTGTCCCTCATGCCACTGAGGCCGCTTGCTGCATCAGTTGATTCAGAGCTTGCTGCTGCTGCGTGTTGGGAGCATGTGCATGAACACCATGCATGTTTCTGCAGTTTTGTTTTGTTCCTCTTGAGAATCTTCTAGTGCGTGTCTGCAGTTTCACTTTGTAGGTGAACGTGCGTTGCTGGTGGCACAGCAGTACAACTGGTGAATAGCCCCAGCGGCTTTTGGTGTCTGCAATGGGAGTGCCTGCAGTTGGCTCCTCTGTAACTCTGTTTCTCTATCAAGCTGTTGCTCTTGAAGGCCCGTTCTCTTTGAAGCTGGTTCTCTTCAAAGCCGGTTACAAACCGGAAAGGTAGTGAATAGGCATGAACATGGGTTCAGGGCTAACATGAACCCAAATAGCCGAAAGCAACTAACACAAAACATCCACCACTTCACTCGAATGGCACAACAGCACCATCACGAAAGTCTTTCCCAGCACTCTCAGCCAAACTGCGATAGTAATGACGAAACGCAATGCCACGACGACCAAGGTTGTCTTCAAAGCTGTCACTCTTGAAAGCTGGTTGCCATCAAAGCTGTCACTCTCGAAAGCTGGTTCCATTCAAAGATTCATTCACTGTTGAAAGCTGTTCACCGGAGCGGGGTGCATGCAGGTGGATCTGCTCCTGACAGCAGCGACCTTCTGTGTGGGGCTCGTGACCCTCATCGCCGGCCTGTTCGGAATGAACCTCTTCTCAGGGCTCGACACAAGCGGCAACGCGGGCAGCATGCTGCGAGGCGGCTTCTCAGAGGACAACGACATCGACGATGACCTGGACGGCGACCCCGCACAGCACACGTTCGTGCTGGTCAGCGTGTTGTCCTGTGTCCTCGCAGTGGTCCTGCTTGCTGCGTTTGTGTTGTTCATGCGCTACAAGCAGCTTGCATTCGTTTGAGCGCTTGGCTGCTGGGAGCGGTTGTTCGGGGAACGATTGAGTGTGCGTGGCTTGTGCTATCTATCCAGGTCTCATGCAGTATAGTTTGCCGCAGGCCGCATGTCCTGCATGTTCTGCAGCCCAGAGCATTAGCGGCAGTTTCTGCAGGCCACATGTTTTGTAGCCTGCAGTGTCGGTGGCAGTTGCTGCGGCCACCAGCGCATGCCTGCGGGATACAGCAGGGTTTCATGCTCCTGGCCTCTCCCTTGGGGAGCATTGCTCACCGGTGTCGCTTAGTTAGATAGAACAATCCTGAATAGCTGGTACTATGTCTTAGGTGTGTCACCTGACAAATTAAGCGACACTGGTGATCACTGCTGGGGAGGCATGATCCTCGCCAGCGACGCTGAAGCTCCTCCTTTGCAATCGTGCCATGAAACACTGGGCTTGCACGCTGTCATTGGCTTCTAGGTCGTCTGGAAGCAGCTGCTGCACTGCTAGTCAGAGGTTGACAGTGCGTGTTGCTGCTTATGAGCCTGTGCGGGCATGCAGTCAGAGGAGTGTGATATCGATGGATTGTAGCTGGATCCTCGCAGCTGCGCAGTGACCACGGCTGTGGCGATTGTGCCTGTTGGTGAGTGTACTCAGGAATAGTGGGCAGATCAGTTTTTTGTTGTTGTTGATGATGATATTGGTGGGTGGGATGGGATGGGGGGGCACATGGAGTGTCTGACCTCTGACAGCCTGGCTTGCAGGCTGGATCGCTGTAGGGGGGGGGTGTCTGCCCACATGAGGCCCCAGCTGCAGCGGAGGGCGGTGAATAAACAGAGTCGTTTCATATTGTGTACGGTTATCGGGTAGTGAAGTGACGGTGTGCTGTAGCAGGTGGCACCTGTATTGCATAGCTATGTGTTCGCAATCGTACAGTTGTCTTCAGTACCGCTAGCCAGGCAGGCTGCATGTTCGTCTACAGCAATCTTGGCCTTTCTTGGAGTATCGTCTTGTAATTCGCGTATAAATAGCTGTGTCTTGTCCACACAAAACGCCTTGCGATGGAGTCATGCTGGTTGAGTTCTGCAAGCATGTGACTGCACTTTCGACTCCCGCTAGCTCGGCCTGTATGAGTGTCATGCATGGTCACTTGTTGGATTGCATTGAGTGCGTTACCAGCTTGTCTATGGTTGGCAAGTATTTAGATAACTTCCTGCCTTGTGTCTTCGGACTTGATTACTGTAATTTTAGAGACCACAACAAAGCAACCCTCTGAGTTCGAACACTCAACAACATTCAAAGCCACCTTCGGCATTTTCTGGTCAGCATTCAGGATAAGTGGCTATCTGACACCCAAAAGTGCTCTGCCGTTTGAGTGGAAAAGTGGAGAGTAAGTTATGTGGAAAAGTGGAGTGTCGTGATGTGCTGTGCCGTTTTCATCTCTATGGCCATGTGCTCGCAAGCGTGTTTGTCGTCAGAGTATTCAGCATCTTGTTCTGCTTCTGGTTTCTATCCTCCTATTTTGTGTGTCCCGCTAGAACATCCGATTTTGATTTTCAAGAGCAATTTTAACGCCTGCACACTTTGAAGTTCGGAAAGTTTGAACGAGGGATAAACGTATGTTTTCTGTGGCAATCACATGTCTCGTCAGTGACAGTGTGCCCTAAGCTAGGTATTTGCCATGTTTCTGTTGCATTATAACTTCGAGCTGGCTCGTTGCCGCTTCCAGTGTACTCGCCGTTCTTGAGTGTCTTGTACACATCAGCGAAAACGGATGCACCGTTAAGTGCTCCTTTCATTATAAAGTTGAAATGCTTTCATGCTGACGCATATGTCCAGTGGTGCGGTTGGTCTATGGGTTGGAGGGGCTGCAAGGTCCGAGCGCCCCAAGTAGGCCAGATATGCCGTGGAGGTCCGGTTACGGCCACCTAAGCAGAGTATTTGACTGCAATTTTTCTCCGTCTGGGGGTCGCATTTTGACAGCGTCGGAAGATACAACAGCGCGTGTCTGGAGTGCGGATGGAACATCAATCGAGCAGACGGCCTGTCTTACAGGCCATTCCGCTGAAGTTCTGCGTGCGTCATGGAAGTATGATGAGACGATGATCGCCACAGGTGTGACCATGGAGTGTTGCAGTTGGAGCTCCGGATGGGAGACGACACAGGTTTGAATTCAGGCACAATGGCTGAATCGCCGCTCTTGCCTGCAGGATCAGCTGACCAGACAGCCCGCATCTGGAAGCTGCAAGAGGATTATGGATCGGAGTGTGTGTCGGTTCTTGGGGACCATCCAGAAGAATTGTACTGTGCAGAGTGGGTACACCATCATGACCAGCGCCTACTCACTGCAAGTGGCAGCACTGTTGCGATCTGGGACACAGTCACTGGCACAAAACTTTCAGAATCAGCGCTTGTAAGTAAATCAGTATTTGGTGCGCTCCTCACCGCTCGCACTCAACTTGTGGGTATTGAACATTTGTACCGAAAACTATCAACTTACTTCATTCGAACATATGCAGACGACATCCCAGGCATGTGGCGAGAATTAGCTCTCTTTGGCTGCGATCAGAGCCCAACAGAGCCAGCTGCAGCTTGCCCTTGTTCTGATGGCACACTGCATGTGGTTTCACTGCAGGGTGATACTGTGAAGCAGCTACGCTGCATTAATGTTGCCGCAGATCTGCAAACAGGGGCCATGTGCATGAGTTCTGCCTTCTCAAGAGATGGCAAGAGGCTGGCCGTGGCTACGAGTGCGTGCACAGTAGCAGTGTATGACACAGCCACTTGGAGGATCCTCAGTCAGCTGGACTTGAACCAAGCTGCCAAGTCTTGCTGCTGGCACACTATGGTGTGCATCTTATCACCAGTACTGTGAAATCTGGTCAAAAAGAGCCCATTTCGACCTCACTTGCTTTTTCGTTCTGATACGGAAGTTTGGATCAGCCAGGCCTTGCATAACCAGATGTCACTGTACAGCTGACATCTGTAGAAAGCTGTAGCCACTCCGACTACTGCACTCTAGGTAACACGCCGATTGTGAAGTTTCAACTGGCTGGTTTCCGACAGGCACGCCCAATCAGCACAGATCAATCGGAGTCATCTTGCACGTTTCTATGCATCTTCAATCTCGAGTGTGACCCTGTGGCCACAACCCTGATGCTAGAGCCATCTAATCTACTCCCTGTACCCTCTCTTATGAAGTGGAACGTGCAGGATGGGAAGCAGCAGCTGTACATCGTGGCAGGCGCATCCGTGCTGTGCTACGACCCGGTGTCCGGCGCCGCTTCAGCCACTCACTCACAGTGGCCCGCGCGCAGCCTGCTCGCAATATCAGTGTCTCCCAACGCCACCCCAAATTCAACAGCCCATTCCATAGCAGCTTGCGGAGAAGCCGTTCCTGAGCACCAGACACTCCAAACCGGTGCACACTGCTGCAGCAGTAATGACTGTGCGGAGCTGCCTGCCGCTCCACCCCAAGTGACGCGGTGTGACGCTGAGGAGGACAGACCGCAAGCACCGCTGCACGCACAAGAAGCTGCAACAGACAACTGGTGCGTGGGGTACAGTCACCGCGGCCATGATAACGCGTCGGAGGGGGGAACCGCTGGCCGCGTAGGGTCTGGCAGGAGGCGGGGCCGCGGCAGGCGGTGTGGGGTGGTGCCGGGTGGCGAGGTGCTTGGCGTGCGGGTGCCCGATGCTGTGGGGAGGGCTCCGATAGAGATATGGGACGGTGGAGACTTTTTGGACTGTGATGAGTGATGAGTAGGCGCAGTTGGCGGTGGCGTTGGCTGGCATCTGTTGCATTTTCTGGCATCCTCAGGGTTTTTGTATTTCAGGGTTTTCGTGTTTACTATAGGCGTTACTTTCGAGCCAAAAGAGGCAGATAATGTGCAAGAACCCGACCTGTGATCGATGGGGCACAGGTATCGAGTTGACAACAGGATGTCACGCAACACAGAGACGAAAGGTGGGAATTGATGTTGCATTGATTTGGAGCAGAAAAGGCAGTTGCCTGAACTAGCGCGGTCCCTGCAATGTGCGATCCCTGCAATGTGAATGCAGGGATCATGATGTGATCAACTGTTGGTTTTGATATCCTGACAGGCCTGGTTCTGCTTCATGAGTAAAGTATTTGGTTGCTGAGTGCAGCGACTGTGCTGTACCAGATGGCTGTGCTGCTTCCTGTTCTCGTTCCACATGGGCTGTGTTGAGCTACCCTCAGTTCTCCTGTGTTGGCCTGTGCATGTCGGCAGCTCGACGCGAGCAATGGGAACAGTGGTGACACAACAAAGAAGTCCAAACGAGAGGTAGGCAACTCAATGACAACAGACACAAAAGCGCAGACCCGCCACCGACACCAGGCACACATGCATGTGTGCATTGGTTTGCTCCTGTCTGGAAGCAGTTGCTAGCAAGTACCTGCTTGACAATTGCGTATTACACATAACGCATTGACCCAAAATTCAAATCCGGGACCCCACCATACCCAGGCAGGCGACACACACAGGTGCAACACGTACTAGTACGTTCCAGGCAGAACTATTCTGCAGTTATCGGCTACATATGCAGCTGAGAATTGAAGTGCACCAGCTACACCACGCATGCGAACTGCTAATCATGACACATTCTCACACAGACGACAGCAGATACCGAAGCCCAGGCTGCACATACTTGTGCAGATGAGGAGGCAGGACGATGGCCTCGTTGTGCTTCGCGTCCAGCGCATTCTGGAACGCGTCTGAAAGAGCCTTGGCATCCGCCCATGAACTGGTCGTCCTTATCGGCTGCCTCCTGTGCACCGATGTACAGGTTGGAGATAAGGTTGCGGATGTCCGCTGCTCTCTTCACGTCACAGAACAAGTCCATGGCGTTCTCCAGCCACCTTGGATTGCTTCGCTTTCTCGCACACGTCAATAACAGAGATGTCGCTTCATTTTCAGCAAGCTTCACTAGTTGCGCGCAGGGCCAGCGAGCAGAGCGGAGTTCGAAGCGGACAGTACTAGTTTACAAACCGGAAAGGTAGTGAATAGGCATAAACCAGGACAGTACTAGTACTAGTGACACTCCTTCGAATTCGTCCTGACTTGTACTACAAGCCGCAGGATGCCCCATCCAGACAGCATGAACAGAGCCTATATAGCTACCACAACCGTTAACAGCACTCGCAAGCTGGCACAGCATCATCTAGAGTCTACATCTCAAACGTGGCACACAGCATCGGAAGAAGAAAAAAAAGCAATGAATCCACAGAACAGCTGACACACCTGTGATGGCTCTGTATTGGCGACCCTTCTCGGGACAGCAGGCACCGCTTTCCCACCTTTCTCCATCGCAGCCACGACCTCAGGGTTCCAGCACACCAGGTACCGGTCCCCGTCCACGTCACCATTGCTCATGCATGTCGGCAGCGGGTGGTACCCGCACGGGGTGTCAGGGAACATCACACTCCCAAAAGGTAGGGATGTCAAGAACGCCCAGTCCTCTCCAGGCATGCCATCGTGCCGCTCTGTCAGCATCGGGAGCAGCCGCCCGTCCTCCGGCTTGATACAGGGGCTGCGTGTGACAAAACCTGCGTCCTTGGGGGCCAGTGGCAGCCTGCATTTACCCGTCTTGGAGCAATTTGACCCCGAAACAAACACGCAGTTTTGGGGGATTTTGTGCGTTGGGTCCGCACACCCCACCACCCAGCTGTGCGCCACCCCAGCCCATCGAAGGCTCTCTTTCGCGTAGCCCTCGCACCGCGCCTTTGGCACTCCCAGCGAGTGCCACAGTAGGAGGACCATGCTCTTTGCGACGCCCCCTTTCCTCTCGTCCAGGGGTTTTGGCTGGGATGCTGGCGCAGCCCCAGGCCCACGCTCCCCCTTCTCTGTTTTCGCGCCGTGCCCCAGGAACCGGCCAAGCATTTGATTGTGCTTGGACGGGTGCATCTGGGTCACCAGTAGCTGCGCCCGCGTGTCCGACGCGTTGTTCCTGGACGGCCCCACCTTTCTCATCGTTTCAGTGAGAACAATCGGTGGTGAGCCAGCTGGCAGGCGCGCCCTGACCAGAACCCCCTAACCCCTAACCCCGTTGAGGGGATCAGAGGTGAGACCCGGACGCTGCTCGGCCTCCTGGCTTCCTGCATGCATGCGTGGCCGTCGCAACAGAAGCGCGCAGCTGTATCGAAGATTGTGGATAAGTATGCCATGCAGCCCAAAACACAAAAAATTGTGTCCCATAAAACAGCTATGCTGCGTGTTTGTTGGCGCTCTGGATCATGACATTTGTTGATTCCAAAGCGCTGCGGATCGAAAATCGCGTGCGCAGCGTTCTTGCCCTCTGCCACTCGAACGCCCTTGGCAGTCCCCGCCTTCAAGTTCTTCTGCATCAGTTGGAACTTCGCTGCAGGGGACATCAGAAGCTCCAACCTTGCGCAAGCCTGTATCACCACCAAATCAGACTAAAAAAACGAAACAAACCAAACAAACAAAAAACACAATCTATTTTTCGTTCTTTTTCTCTGGTTCAACATGCCTTGAGAAATGTGAAGTATGGTCTGCTGGTGACCCCGCAGCTGCGATGCTTCTTGCTCAGAGCCTGAGCATGAAGCATG
>JAUMHD010001719.1:0-17658 GCA_032359135.1 Ulvella scutata
TCTGCGTTGATGGTCGCGAGGGGCTCGGCGTCTGGGCGTCTAGCAGCTTTCGTGATGCTCCCGAGTGCCAGATCACGTCAGAACAATTCTCAATATTTGGGGCTAATTTTTTTGGGTGTGTGCCCTAACAAATTAAGCGACAGTTACTTGCAGCAACCTGGACATGTTACATGTCCAGACATGTATGGCTGACTGCACTCCATTTCTAGGTCTGCAGTCTTGTCGATGTAATCTCTCTGCTAGCTGTGCCCATTTCCACGCTAGGTCGTTGGGGCATCTCCGTAGAGATGCGGACGTGGTCGTCCATAATTTGAAGGGACATGTGTGAGCGCTATCGACACCGCTCAGAGACGATGTCCCTGAAATAAGGACACAAGTGCGAGTCCTTTTTTTGTGACGCATGGTTTGATACGGGCCCTGTGGCCATTTCCTTTTTTTCCTTCCTGTGCATTCAGGGTTGGCGTGATCCTTATGCTTGATATTTCTGCATGTAAAAATATAGTTACATCGACAGGAGGCAGAGAACAGGTGCACTACGCAATAAGGAATGCAAATTACCAAGAAGCAGCAGCGACTTGGGAAATGTTTTGCATGTAAACATGCTTTTATACAGAGAAGAACAAATCACTAACAGCAGACGTATGCCTAGCAGAGGTATGCCTCTGACTCTGGAAGTTGCAGTCCGTGTCTAAGCAGTCATGAAAGAGATTACAGCACCATCAAACCCTACATCTTAGTGTCTGAGGGAGGCAGTCATCAACGGCAGTCTTGTGCACCATAGAGTGATTACATCGACAAGGGCGCTGGAAGAGAAGCTAGCAAATTGAACCAAAGGAGGTAACGGGGAAGGAAACTAGCAGAGGCCATGGAGCACAAGGCAACACTAAACACCATAGAGTCAAACATTTTTGGGCCCAGCGAGGTTGTGACATCCGCTGCGGCTGAGTTGCAGGGCTGTAGGTGCCGGTACAATAGAAAAAACTTGACTGCTGAGGCCCAAGCCCTTCTTGGGTTTCCAATTAGCTTTTTTTACAGTGGCCCAATACTTTGTGGTGCTTCGGCGGCCATCACAACAAGTGGCATCTGCTCTGTCATCCACCCCAGGGCATAGAAAATGACCCCCGTGCGGATGTAGATGCTATGTGTGGTGAGTGAAGTGATGTGACGTGTGTGATGCTGGTGTGGTCAAGATTACACGGGTCATGTCTCAAAGAATGTCAGCATTCCATGGCCGAAACCGCCCACAGAAACGAGAGAATTCATCAACTTGATCCACATCACTTAGTTGTCCTTTAATCTGTACGCATGTTACCGTAAAGCAACGCATGGTATCAGAAGCAGGCGTTGTGGCACTGTAAGATAATATGGCTGCAAGAGAGTGTTATACCACAGCATGACTGTGCAGCCTGGCCACTTCCCGTTTGTTGGGCCTCTTAGGACACCTTATTGACATGCATCATGCCCATATCACCTTGCCGGTCTCAAATCCTAGCTGCAGCTGGCGTTGAGGAGCCTCTCAAGTCCTTGCAGCATGCTGATTCGTCAGTGCATGAATCTGCAGAGCTGAGGCGCAAGAATCGCTTTTGCATGCGAAGCGTTTTCTTAAGTAAACAAAGATTGTACCGCAGCATGCAGCTTGGAGCTCTGTGTTGCATATTTCCGATCCCCTGCTCAAACCTGCCGCTGCTCGTTGATACACGATCGGTACTTGGTTGAAGCATCGCAACTGATACTTGATACACCATACATGAAGAAGAGTGATCGTAGAGAACTTCAAGACTGTCAGGTGCGACTCAATGTTGGCCTGAAACACTGGTTTATGAGGCACGTATCCCTAGCTAACAAGTACACTGCAAACACTCCTTGGCGAACATGTTGTCCATTTAATAGCCCTGTTGTCATGATGGCTGGGGTTCATTCGCCATTGTCTAATGTTTAGGCCTACAAAAACTCTTCTTTGTCCATCCCTTGCAGAGACAAAGGAAACTAGCAGCAGCAATGGAGATACCAACACGAATAATATTTATCCGTCACGGTGAAACAGATTGGAATGCGGATGCTCGGTTCCAAGGGCAGTGGGCACAGGACCCCGAACCATGCCTTACAGCTGTTGGTCTACAGCAAGCAGAGGAGGTCGCAGGGCTCTGTGACAGAGAGCATAGTGCAGCTTCTCATATCTACTGCTCTGATCTTAAAAGAGCCCGGCAGGTACGGTTCATGCGCACCACCAGACAATGCTATGGCTGTCCTGTTCGAAAGCAGCCCACTTGAGCACATTGAATCTCCCACCGCTGCTAATCAATGTACAGCTATTTCATCTTGCGTTCACCACTAGTGCAACCTAATGTCATTCTATTGCGTTTTCTCGTAGACATCTGATCACATGGCAGATGAGGAAAATGGGACAGAACAGACATGCATCACATATCACAGCAGCATTGGCCTGCTACAGTGGTGTTATCACCGCCTGCAACACACCAGAATATGCTTCAAACCAATAAAGCAAGCACAGAGCGCGATGCCGAAATTCACACTAGTGCTGTCATGTCCCAAAGCCCACCATACATCTCATGCTACTTTCATCCTCAAAGTGACGTCCACTGATGCTTCCAATCGCAGAATCCATCATACTTTCGGTATCCTCCACCTTCTACGAGGATACACATGCTTTCAAAGTGCCACTCCGGCGGAATCCATAAATTCAACCCACTCAACAGGGAGCTAGGGTAACACCCGCTGTGCATACCATATCATACTCAGGATATAGCATCAGTATAGGACTTCCCTTCCAGCTATATCACTCAGGAGATGACTCCTCATCCCCACCCTCATTCTCACCACATGCACCAAGTGTCCTGGTGCACCAGGATACAGTAGAGTCGCTTGAACTCGTACCCCTATGTGCACCAAAAAAATCGGTCGGGTTAGAACGAGAACGAGTGAAAGCTGCAGCATTCTTCAGCATTTTGGCTTGATCTTGCTGTTTTGTGCTGCAAGTCCTCGTGCGCGTTAGGACGAGTACGAGTTAATGTGGTACGAGTTATCGTGACTGCACTGTACTTGGTGCACCAGGTGTGCACCAAGTTTGCACCAAGTATCTTTGCACCATGGTGTACCAAGGTGTGGTTTGTACCATATATCATGCACATCATGCATGCATGCAGACGTGTGAGTTCATCACCAAGGCACTACCACAGGTGCCCTGCACCTTCGAATCTGCCATCAGAGAGCGTGGCTTAGGGGTCCTGGAGGGGCTGTTGTGCAGCGACGCAGTTGTGCAACAGCCTGAGGCATTCGCAGTGCTCCAGTCAGGCTCTGCCGACGCGAAAATTCCTGGTGGGTACCTCATGGGCGAGCTGCTCTTGTATGGCCGGTCGCGGGTGCACAGGCCAGTCACTCAGTCTCTTGGCTGCAAACGTGCCTGCTATTGTCTCTGCCTGCCTGCTTGTCGCCTGTGAGTCTTCCCATCTGTCTGTATGTCTGTCTGTCTGCCGCCTGTCTCTCTGAGAAAAACTCATTGTTCGTTGGGTAACTTGTATGTCGCTGCTGCTGAGCCATTTTAGCGATTGCAATTCGCAGCTGCTGTTACTATTCTGGTGGAATCTACTATATCAGTGAGATTGTCTCTCCTAGCGGTAGAATACGACCATCGTTCCTGGGTCAGGCACTTGTGGTATCAGCACAAAACAGCTACGGGGCAAGCATATTCAGCAAGACAACACAAGACTAGGGAAGTGCAGGCGGGGAGAGTGTCCATGAGTTCTATCACAGGGCTGTTAGCTTCTTCGACAGGTTGGTGGAGACCCATCCTGGTGCGTCTGCGCTGCCTGCTCCCTTTGAGCTTCGTCTGTGCAACATTTTAGCTGTTGTTTTCGTCAGGTTTTCGTCTGGTTTTTGCAACATTTCAGCTGTTCTTTTCGTCAGGTTTTCGTCAAGTTTATATCAGGTTTTATATCAGGTTCAGGTTTTCGTCAGGTTTTGACCTGCCCGTGCAGAGCCTTGGGAGGGAGGGGGGAAGGGTTTGTGAATCTTAACGTGTGCTTCATGCACTGCTCGCGACATGTGTGTTCCGCATGGCTACAGGTGCACCATTCGTATAAACTACACATACTTGCCATGCCACGCGTAATATTAATGCACAAACAAGCAGAAAGCTGGATGGATGCGCAGGGCAGCTGGTGCTTGTGGTGACGCATGGAGGGTTCCTAGGAATACTGCATCATGCATGCGTCGGCCACCACAAGCGGGGGGTGGTAAGGAACTGCAGCGTGGGAGAGGTGCATGCATGCGGCGCGACGCGGGCCGTAGTTCGGTGGAACGAGGTCGCCCATTTGTCCAGCAGTGTTGACAATCCTCATCTCTTCAAGCCCTCTGATGTGTTGTAGAGGTTGGAGCCTGCATTGCAGCAGCTGATTTGGGTATTGGTGATGTGAGCGTGATGTAACCTTGGGGTTTTGGTGAAGATCGCGTAGCTGGGTATTGGGGTATGAAAGGGACTGGTGGTGGACGTTGACACGGAAGGACAGGGGGCGAGAAGTGCCACACACGGCACCCAATGGCACTGTGAACACGAACAAAAATGCGTCCTTGGCAAACCTCTTTATAAACCGGAAAGGTTGTGAATAGGCATGAACCCAAATAGCCAAAATGCAACTAACACAAAAATCCGTCCTTTGTCAAACACAGTACTATGTTGAGTTGTTAATTTGTGTTAGTTGCTTTTGGCTATTTGGGTTCATGCCTATTCAGTACCTTTCCGGTTTGTAAAACTATGTTGAGTTAAGAACTATGTCAGCAATCCCAAAGGGAGATGAAGTACCAAACAGACGTCATTTAGTTGCCTTGTTTAATACATGTCAGCATCCACGGGAACCATGACTTACAATGGATGATCCACACCAGCCCTGCATGCAGGGCGCTTGTGGCAAACACAGAAGGTGCATATCACAGTGATAGTGTGGCGCGCGATGTCTTCTGTTCATGATTTCAGATAAAGGCAACAATGTTGCATGCATGAATTCCGCCGGTGGCGCTGAGACCGAGGCTCAAAGTGCGTACGGTGTACATAGACAACTGCAGCATGCCAAAAAGAACGTCAGCAAGCTTGCGCGCACCACAACGAACCCACAGACTATAGGAACTTTAGGATGTATGCAGACGCTTACGAAGCGTCTGGAATCATCCAGAGAGACCCAAATTGGCTGAAACCTCTTGTGATGAGCTGACGTGATCCCGTGAACGATTCTTCAGCTATGTTCCTCGACTCAAATTTCACGGCTACAGTCCACGGTTGGTGAGACCATATTTAAAGGCGTCGCCGTGGAGTGAAGTTTAGGTTTTGTCTGTGTAGGCATGTTGTCAAGTCCATTGAAAGCAAGCGTTCGTGCGAATCCTCTGAGTGTTAGACGAGCAGTCGCAATGGCATCGACCAAGGTTTCGGTCCAAGTAATTTCAGATCTCGTGTGTCCTTGGTGCTGGATTGGTAAGCGATCTATCGAGGCGGGAGCTGCAAAGGTGAGCCCGCTGCCTCAGCTTTCAACCATCTGTTTCGTCTTATCATAGTCTTGCAACCAGTTCAGGTACTTTCAGCTTGTGCAAATTTTAGGATTGTATTTCTTCACATCATCTTCACTTGCCTATGTAAGAAAAAGGCGGTATGTATGTATGCTGACACAGCCTTCTTTTGCTCTCCATAATTCTGTGTCATGCCACCACACGCAACGCTTGACAACATATAATCTATAGCACACTATGTGTATCAAAGTCCGACTGTGGACGGCTAGATTATTACTTCTCCTCATCGCAACAGAGTGCACCATGCTGGTCCATCATGTGCGCTATCTGAGGCCTCAAACCGCAGTGACTGAGTTTGATTTCGTTCTACAACTTTCTTGTTTGGGACACAGGCTGGAGTGGATGTGGAGCTTGTGTGGAAGCCTTTCCAGTTGAGCCCAGAAACACCAGTTGAGGGAGTAGACAAGATGGAGATGTATATGAAGAAATTTGGGCCAGGTACGCTGCCTAGAATACACATTCAGTATGCCTAGTGTACATTCTTAGCTCTTGCATGTTGCAAACGTATCCTGGTTGTGCTTGAAGGGAATCAACAGCATACTCTAGTCGTTTCCCCCGCATTGTCACAGGCACATCCACACAGCTCCGCGGATCCTCAGACAATGCTCGATAGATCTTTTCGGAGCCGAGTGGCGTGCGCTAACAGCTGCTGCGGTGACTGTGACAACGCACAGGAAGGAGAAAAGTGGCATTTTGCTGTCTCAAGACACTGCAAGCCTGTTCTGACCCCATTTTGACAGTCGCTGATTCGATTCGTACTGTCAAGAATCTACTTTTAACCAGCATCGTTTCATTCTATGGGCACAGCTTGACCACACTGATTTGGTTCGTACTATCCAGAACCTCGTATAAACAAGATGTTACTGCACATGAAGGAATGGGAGGATGATTCACGGGCTTCACATATTGTTACCTTGAACCGTTTTGCATCTAGAAATTTGTACAAAAGAGCCATCGCGAATCAGATGTCAAATTTCAAAATAGTAAGCAAGGCAGCTGTGCTTCCCAGGCACCCCTTTGGAGCAATTGTGCACTATTTTCACAGTCGTAGGTAGGCAATCTAGTCCTAGGTAATTAGACACAGGAGTCCTAGGCAATCTTGTGCTTTCTACAGTCCTAGGTAGGCAGACAGTCATGGGCAAAATCACTCATCGCCAGAAGCTACTGTACTTGCACAAAACAACCATCAAGTCAGTAGAACTGCACAGCACCACCATCACGAAAGTGTTCTCCAGCACACCCTGCCATTGAACTCTCCCCAGTGCAGTTTTACGAACAGCTCAGCAGGTTGCGTGTTTGTATCGACTATGTCGCTGCAGAGAAACTGCTGAGGCAGTCATTCTAGACTGCTCACAAACCAGAAAGGGGGTTCATAGGCATAAACCCAAGTAGCGAAAGCACCTAATACAAAACAACCACCGCTTCACTCGAATGGCACAATAGCACCATCACGACAGTCTTTCCCAGCAACATCCGGCTAACAGTAGCGAATTGTCAGCCTTTCGCAGTCAGAAATCTTCCAACTGGCCTTTTGGTAGCGACTCGTTTTATGCCCTGACCAATAGGGAGTACACAATATGCACAATAGCGCACACGCATCAGTACACAACAGCGAGTACTAATGCTATCTGTGTGAGACACCTTCATAACTGCCTTGTTGATAATTTTTTGTATCTCTGTCTCTGTGAGATCTGTCTCTGTGAGATAGCTCTGTCCTAGTCGTTTAGAACCCGAAAAGACTGGTGTTACAATGAAGCCAAAAAGACTGCAACATGCATATGAAATCCAAAAGCAAATCGTTGTGCTCGCACTCCAACAGGGCATAACACTTCACACACTGGACATATGTGTAGAGGCTCCATGATATCTGCTCACGTACATTCGAGAGGAAAATCTCGTGCTGCGTCGAAATGCCCACCTGCGGTATCGAGCCAGGAACCTCGTGATGTCTTCGGTTGTGTGTGAACTTACAGGCTTCACTCCATAGCATGGCTCATATACTAGCAAATCATGTGTTTGATTGTGGAAACGTAGGTAGAGAGAGCTCACATGTCCAGAGGTTCAGGCAAGCTGTGCCCCGATAGCTTCAGAAAACAGCCTAGGGCTGCAGCCAATTGATTCGCGACAGAGAATTATATGTACAGGACCAGACAAAAGACTGCAAAGAAAGACCAGAACTAGTAATGTTCAAGTGTGTAGTAAAAAAATAAACACAGAGTCACGTACAGAACATCTAGGTTTTTTCTAGGGTTTAAAAAATTCACAGTGTGAATTCGCAGCGTGAATGCTGGTGCTGTGCAGACTTCAAGAAGACGCTTCTGAACCCCAAGAATCACATATACAGCCGAGCACATGAACTTGGCGCAGACATGAAATACGTGCCAGGTTCTAAAGTTTTCAACACGCTCCCTGCGCACAGTTTGCTGCACTGGACAGACAAGCAGTACGGCCCTGAGAAAGCCAACGCACTTCACGAGGTCCTGTTCAGAAAATACCACTCCGAAGGTCTCAATTTGGGGCCCAAAGAGGAGCTCTTGAGGGCGGCAGAAGAGGTGGGGCTGCCTGTTGAAGACGTTGACAAGATGTTGAGTTCTGGGGAGGTGCAGGAGGAGGTGCAGCGGGAGATTCAGGTGTCTAGAAGGGTGTGCTCTGGGGTGCCATATTTCCAGTTTCCGAATCGGAAGGTGATTAGTGGGGGGGTACCGCCAGAGGCGTTTGTGGAGGTGCTGAAGGAGTGTGCCGTCGTGGTGTGAAGTTCGCGGTGTGAAGGTGAGTGGTGTGAAAGTGACAATGGAGAGTGGCGCGGCACAGTGGCGTGGAAAACGCATAGGTCCAGGGCATCTCCAAGATAGCAACCGTGCAGAATGAGATGTGTGTGAGGTTTGCAGCGTGCAAAATGAGATGTGTAAGGGGTTGTGTTGCCTTTTAGATGCAATTGTAACATTTGATGTGTGAAAATGACATCGATAGTGGCGCGGCACAGAAGCAGACATTTGATGTGTGCGTGTCCAAATCGAGTGCAATTGGAGCCAGCAAACAAAGCAAGGGGTCACAGCAGAAAACAACAGCGTGGTGGCGGGACGGGTGGAGATGCTGACACGGAAGATGAAGGTAAACGTTACTTCGATAGTGGCGCGGCACGAATGAAGGTGTGCTGGGTGGAGAACGCGAGCGATGGGGATTCAGGAGGGCGCAGCTGCCGCGGTGCAGTGGGTGAACCCAGGGCGACTTGCACTGCAGTCGCTGATTTCAGATGTTACTACTAGTAGGTAGAGGTGCTCCGTTCGAGCTTGTGAGCAGCACCGCTGTCGCCACCACGCGGGAGGGAGGAGGCGTGTGTGCGGAGACAGAAGGGGGCGCGGGTGGGTGGGGCATTCAGGTTGGCGCAGCTGGCGCTGAGCTGTAGGGGCACGGCACCCCTCTGTAGAGATGGGCGAGGCCACTCTCACGGCGGAGGGAGCAGATTGCACCGTGGGATGGGCTGGGAGAGGAATCTGATGGGGTGAAGGAGACTGGTATGTATGAACCAGGTTATTATAGGAGTATCGGCGTACACGCGGTGCCGCCATGCATATTACAAAACTTGACAGGTTTGCTGTTGCAAAAAATTGCACCACGGGCTCGCCCAATGGTGAAAATTACATTGATAGTGGAGCGTCACGAAATGCCAAATGGTGCGCCCAACTTGCCAAATGGTGTGCCCAACAAAGATGAAGGATATGCTCGGCTTCACGAAGTCAATCAAGGTTGCATGTCGCCTAAGGCCTCGCCATTTTGACATTTGTGTTGGCTGTTAAATAAATTAGCCTAACTGTGTGTGATCACTCCACTCTTCAGAGTGTTGGAATGCTAGCAGGCTCGCTGTACGCAAGCAAACAGGGTACACCGGCAGAAGATATATATCACGAGTGGCACACATCGCACGGCCAGAGACGTTGGTGTTCCTCTTCCATAACCAATCAAGAAATGGCAGCCATCAAGAAATTAACGTCCCATCATGTGAGAGTTTCATGAGCTTCCTACTGCATATTCGACCTAGGAGTATATCATATGTTGGGTTCCAGTCAAATCATCGCAGAGGCTGATACGCTCCGTACCAGCACCCCCCGCAACACTTGTCCACGCCCCAACTCCACACTCCAATCCACTCACAGTCTTCTTGAACAACTCCATCATACAACCTTTGATGTAACCGCCAGCACAAGCTTTCTTCCTCTTCCATATACTCCAGTCCGCACACTGCCACTTGCCTGTTATAGATAAAGAACATTCCCTATGCTTAGTGGAAGCAGCGCTGCTACGTGTACATTCAGAATGAACACATGGCAGTGAGTCAAGGCACAAGAGGACCTTCCTCAAAGTAACTTACCCTTTTCCAACACTCAAGCTCGCGCACGTTGCATCACTATCGCTGAAACTTCGACTGCTCCTGAAGCATCTGTCCTCTTGATTTCATATGCAGTAGCAGGGATAGATCTTCTCCTGAGGCACCTGCTCCAAGGATTTGGGAATCGAGCAATCTTCCAGTCTCTTGCTCTGCAACTTGGCAAGCCAGCAACAAGGCAACTGTTTCACTTGCTGCAGCACACTTTTGGACTACTGGCCCCTGTCTGAACTGCAGTAACTAGCAATAGCCACCAGAGCCTCTCGATCGACCAACCTAAACCTAAGTGTCTTCCAACCCACCTCGTTAAAACAAACCTTACTGGAACCATCCTCATGATTGAAAGATACAAATAATGCCACGTAGTCATGGACCGATCCTCGAAGTGAATCGTCGATTCATAACAATCCAAATTCAAATTCAAACACTGAAATTCAAATACAACATTCTCAATCGTACGGAAGGGGAAACCCATGCATGTTCACAACTAACTTCAGACAACAGAGAAACCTCCCATGTCCAAACATCCAGCAGATCCGAATACCATGCATGTCATGCATCATAAGGTATTCGATGATCCAAAGGTCATGCATGTTATGCATCTTAACCCATCCGAGATGCAGGAGCGTCCTGGGACGGGTAGCAGACGCTACCACCACAGGTGAAAGTGACCTCCCAGGCACCATACATCTCCATGTTTTTGCCATACACCCGCAGAGGGATCATGCCGGTGTTGTCACAGACCGGGCTGCCAGGCACACAGGGCCTTGTGAGCTCGTAGTTGTTTCCGAGGTTAGTGAGGTGCTTCACTTCCACCCTGCAGAGGCACTCAAGGAGCTTGCTTGCACACTAGATCATATGTTGTGGTACTATGCCTGAGAATGAACAGTTTTGGTACTGTGGCTGGCTGCCACGCCTCCAGAACTCGGCAGTTTAGGTGGCCGCAGTACACCGAAGTGCAAACCTGTTGATGTAAATCAAGGTCACTGACCACTGAGACATGTAGCGCTGCATGTGTCGCCTCATGATCAGCGACCTTGGTGTCATAACGAAACCGCAAAACCCAAAGTGCCAAGATGCACATATTATCCTGCTTATTTGTCTGAAAGGAGGGAAAGATTCTAGCACTCGTCATTCTATCACAGGAGGGGGAGGGCGCACCAGTTGCCCCCCATGGAGGCAGGCAGCTTCTGCTCCACCTTGCCAATACCGTTGGGGACGTTGTAGATGATAACTGTGGCCCAGAACTGGTGGCCGATCCACCGGCTGCCTTCCATCCACATAAACTTGGGGCTGCTCATGGAGTACCTGTAGCCACAGTACCAGTCAGTTGAAAGAACCTAGTTCAAACAAACAGTTCCGAACAATCTAGTTGAAACAAACGGGTTGCAAAAACAAGCGAGTCAGAGACTACATCGACAGGACGTTCTGACGTCATTCGAGTGAAGTGGTGGATGTTTTGTTTTAGTTGTTATTTCTTGCATATTTCAATACCTTCCGGTTTGCGAGCAGCCAGGCAGCCACAACAGGAAAGCAACGAGCACTACAGAAGACCCGCATCTACAAACCGAACAATACAGTACAGCACAACACAGTACAATCCCTGGACAGGTACTGGAGAGGGGCAAGTTCAGGATAGATGGAAATCAAACAATACGAAACCTGGGAGAGCTACAGCAGCGTTGGATGATAGCTACAACAGCTGGAGCAGCAAATATAATATAAAGTAAACAGGGGAAGGAGGGTACAGTGTTACATAACACCTGGGCAGCTGTAGTAGAAAAGAGGCAAGCGCAGAGGACAGGCAACAACAAACCGAACACAATACAAGGCCTGGACAGTTGCAGCAGGAGAGCAAGGGGCTGGCTCTTCTTAGGTGTGTACTTGATGTGGTTTTAGTGCAGCAGGCGTACATGGGTTGATTTGCTGGAAAGACCTCATTAAGGAGGCCAGGATCCGACTTCAAAAGCAGAAAACCAAGATCTCTGAAAAGTATACCATATTTTGAGGTGTGTAGTTGATGTGGTCCCAGTGCGGCAGGCGCACATGGCACAAGTGCAAGGACATGGGACAAGCAGACGCAAAAAAAAAACAAAAAAAAAGCTAATCGGGAACCACGCCATACCCAAGAAGGGCTTCGGCCTCAGCACCCTCGAAGGGGTGGGAGCAAACCGAACAAACCACGCAAAACAAACAATACAACACCTGGACAGCTGCAGTAGGACTCGGAGGGGGAGGTGGGACGCCTCCCCCGCCTACAGATCAGCAGGTGTTAAACATTTCTAACACTTGTTGAGAAAACATACAACGAGAGAATCTGAACCGGCTTTCTGGTACTATTCTCCTAATTGTCGCTTCTCAAAAAAGTTGGCATTCCCTTGTTAGTAAAGGCAACAGGAGGGGCGTACTCTTGAGGTGTGTAGTTGATGTAGTCCCAGTGGAGGAGGCGGGCGTTGAAATTGCTGCCCTCTCGCAGGCCCATGGACGTTAGATAAGCTTCGCTGATGTCGAGATGGTAGGGGTCGCTCTGGCACCAGACGTTCATGTCTGCACAGGAATCCATTGTGTAGCCGTACATGACCGTGCCTGAGAAGCTGTCACTGCCCATGCCTGCATGCCAGAAGCTCTCTTTTTTTCCTTGTTTAAACTGAAAACTGGAAAGGCAGTAGACAGGCACACCAGCAGCCCTCTGTTACAAACTCTCTCTGTTACAAACAGTGTAAAGTTACAGGCATAACAACTCCAGAGCATGGCACATGTACCAACAAGTCATCGCATGCCAACTTCGCTCGGACTCGCACAAACGACACAGGACATGCCACTACCGAAGCAACGACAGGGAATCAAGCTCCACTTATCAAAGCATGCTCAGAAGGGGCCCAAGCGATCCTCTGTTACAAACCCTCTCAAAAGAAGCTAGGTACTGACATCCTATTCACTACCTTTCCGGTTCGTAATCTGTATTTATTTGTGTTATTTGTGTTCAATATTATTTGTGTTTAGTATTATTTGTGTTATTTGTGTTTATTTGTGTTGCAATGTGTACGGACGTTTGCAAATTTGAAAGAGATCAAACTTGAAAAAATTGTAAATGAAAAAGAACAAGAAAATCAACGGGGGCGGTGGGGGGGGGGGGCGGGGGGTTCCGCACTTCCACCGTTGCACACTGACCATTCAGAGTTCCCTCCTCCCTGGCAGTTGTCTCCAACCACCATGCGGATCCATCTGCAAGGGCATCACTACTCAGAAAAGAAAGCACCTGTGCTTGTTGTTAATACTGCTTGTAAAACGAAAACCACACTCGGTACGAATGTTTGTGAACAAATAGCTGGTCTTCTGAACAAACAGCACTGTTCATGCGAGGTCGAGCTAAGTTGGCATGCGATGACTTGCTGGTACATGAGCCATTCTATGGATTTATGCCTGTAACTTAACACACAAACAGCACTGTTGTTGTGAACATTCGAAGCAACCTGTGCAGGTGCAATAGAATGCAGCGTACATTCGAAGAAAGCTATGCATTCAAAGCAATCGGCAGAGAAAGATCTCGCTTAATACAGAAAGAACGCAAAGCTGAAAAACCGCAAACAGGACATGCCCGCAACAAACACAATGAACTTGCTGGTGAGCACCAAGTATTCACCAGTTCCGCTTCGTTTGTCAGGTCACACACTTAATAATAGTCCCAAATATTCAGGATTGCTCTATCTAACTAAATGAACAACAAGCAATGCTGGTGATCAGTGGGGAGCACCTGCCACAGTTGTTGCCATTCTTGAACTCGCTGTTGGTGTTGAGGGCTACAAATGGAAGAGGCTTGCCATTGTCATCCATTGCCTTGTGAGGAGGCACCCCACAGCCACCAAAGGGGTGGCCCATACCGTGGAACCATGTGCCGTAACCGGTTTTGCTGCCTCCAACTCTGCATCACATTCAAACATTCAAACTTCCCCTTGATATTACAGCAATATCGGTTGCGTTGACATTGCAACAATGTGTTCCATGCATTGCGTTTCTATTGCTATTACTGTTGCTATTGCAGCAATGCCTGTTCCATTAATATTGCAACACTGTGATGCATGCCCAAGAGTCACAGAACGAACCCATCAATCCACAAACTATACAGAGGAAGTTTCAAAGTTCGCAACAAGCTGTACGGAGATAATTTACAAACCGGAAAGGTAGTGAATAGGCATGAACCCAAATAGCCAGCTGTACAGAGATATTATTTCTGTTCTTCTCCGAATTGAACTTGCAGTGCTTGCCTGCCATTACGAACAACGTGTTAGAACGTACGAGGGTTCACGCATGCCCCACATGCATTCATGCTGATGCAGAGGGGGAGGGATGCGTACGCAGCCACCTTGAGCTTGCGCGCGACACTCATGGACCCCATGATTGCGACACCGGCGTCATTCTCTTCACCGCGCAGCGCGTATGCATGCTGAGGCAGCAAACATGCCACCAGTACAGCTGAAATGATAGAGATTGTCATCGAGAACATGCTGGGAAGATATTTGAAGTCAGTTTTTGGCCTTGGTTGTAGCACACTGTCAAGAGTTCCTGCAAATTGCATCAGCGTGTTAGCAGGCTGGTCTGCAGGGTGGCTTCAGGGGTGCGTGACACTGAGGGCCCGTGGGCCTGTGGGAAAGAAAGAAATTTGTTGGCATGGCGACCTCTCAGGAAAGCAACAGTGCTGGGGGGGTGGGAGAAGGGGGGGAAGGGGGGGAGTTTCTGTACTGTATGGTGTGAGATGACCAAGGTGCGAACAAGTCCAAAGAACTGATTGCAAAGCGAGACTATACACCATACCAAAGTGCGAGCAGGTGAAGCATTCTGCCGAGGTAAAACCAGGAAGGAAGCCTCCCCCCTCCCGCTGCATATTAATTTTGTGCACCGGACGGCGGAGCGGTGTTGGGGGGGCAGGGGTTGAATGCAAGTCATGTAAAGTGGAATGAAACGTAGCGCTCTACCATGAGACATAGCAGTAGGGAGTCCAAATTATAGGTGGACCAATATGAATGCTGTCAACGTGAGATGCTTCGGGAGTTTCTGGTTGAAGATGGGGGGGGGGGGGGGGGGAGGCTGTTCGCCCGCCTTCTGAGAGGAGGGTGCGGGCGAGGAGTCTGACTGGTAGTTCGTAGCTACGGCGGTAACAGGCGGTAACAGCGGAGCGACTATGTGTGACAGCGTGTAACGGTCTTATCGGTTAACTGCTATGAGCGACGACTGCACGTATTCCATGGCCGTTACGTCGGGGCTTTCAGTGTCGAACTCAACAGCAATTGCAAACCAACGAACAAAACAAGGCAGACATTCCAGTACTGCTGTCCTCTGGACTGCGCATGCTCGCCCTGTCATACCATAACATGCAGTGCAGTACGCGTGTTTTTGCGTTTGCGCAAATCACGATGGTAACAACGCTGGCAGGAACTTGTATCAACTCGAGTGGCAGCTGGAACGTTGACTCGAGTTACCTCCGCTGCCCACCCATATGCATGCTGTTGTTATCCTTGCTAATATCAATGTGAGTCTGTCGAACGATACACCATAACTCCGGCCATTCTCAAGGGTTTTCTTGTTCGTTTCTCACGTGACAAATTCAACCGATTGGTGCACCGTGCACGTCAATGGAAGACTAACAAAAGGGTTTTAACGCTTTTGGTACAGGACAGCATGCATGTGCCTGATATTATGCCCTTCATGTACTGCGTAATATTACTCCATGTGCACGCACCTGCCCGAACGTGAAGTTTACAGACGTTTATGCATGACGGCGCAAGCTTGAAGCAAGTTAACCTGACCAAGTATCACCGCCTAGTGAGCGCGCAGCCAGCACGCATACGACTCTGACCTAAGTGTACATGAATTTAATTCAGCAACAGCATAATGTGACATTGGAAGCAGAAGCAGGAGAGAGTTCGGCACAGATGGCATGCGATGGTGGGATGCGCCGCCAAGTACACGCCACACCGGCTGTGCCTCGTACACCGAACCGCAACAACAGAATTCAAAAGAGAAGAGACAACCCAGAAAGTGGAATAGAAACAGAATGTCTGCTCAGCTTACGATCAAAGTCGTATTGAGGTCACCAATCTGAGTACCCACCATTAGCTGATGGTCAAATGAGATATCTCACTCGTACGCAAGCGCCTCTCGCAACAGAGCTGCATACAAGGCACCTTACACCTTCACAGTTATGATATATGTTCATTGTTTGGGGTTTATGCACGAATTGAGTGCTCCCAGTCGAAAAGAGGAGCGGCCGTGTTCTGCGCGGACCCACAAGTTGGGAACACAGCAAGCATCTAGGACCCACGAATGCACCTTCCACAGGGTCCGCGTCAAGGTAACCTGGGCTTGAAGCGGGATGATACCAAAACAGGACGAGCGTATACTACGAAGCACTCACAATTACTGCGTTCGCGCGTGGTCTGGGTGCATCAAATCAGCTGCTTGCAGCACCACTGCCCCGCCGCAATGTGTAGGCAGCTTGTGCGCGCAGCAGCTCAGCGGGCTGGAGTATCAGCACCGGCATCAATATAGCAATACAGAGGGGCTCTATGGCTATTGAGTATGGTGTGCGAGGGCCAGTCTCCTGCGCGCCGCGAATAATCCAGTGCACGTGAGCTGTCCGATATGCAACACACTCCAGTCGGAAGTCCAGGCGGAAGCAACCTGACAAAGAACAGCAGCTCATTGCGTTTGCGTACCTCTGCTTTAGAAGATAATACTCTCCTGAGGTGCTTCAATCGGCTGCAAGAGTTGGGATCACGTTGCTGGTCGCAAATGCGAAGGACAGTTCGAAGTAGGGAAGTACCTGAACAGCTTGCTAGCTCCAACCTGGGCTTAACTGCAAGATGAACGGTGCAAAGACGTGCTACATTCGCTGCTTTTGTATCTCAGTCACGGCTGCGAGTGCAACACTCCACGCAGATGTCACTCACACCACAACCAAGAAAATTCAAACGTGTTTCGGCGCCGGCCGAACTCGATTCGAATGCATGCGAACGGATCTGCGTACTTGTACGCAATTGACTTATTAACCTGCCCTGAGCCATACACATGTGTCCTACGCACCTGTACTCCTCCGAAGTACATAGCAAGGAATGCTTGATCATGTGCACCGGAGCGATCCTGCAAAGGGCATCTGTGTGTATCAACCGCCTCAGCACATGCGTGTTCACAGAGACGTCACAGTGACGTCAGATTCCAGCTGCTTCCAGCTAGATCTGGTGACTGTGGTTGCCGGTAAACTGGTCGAGCTGTTTTGGCCAGCGACAATACTAATATTCGACAATGGCCTACCTTAACTAGGGTTCTTTCCTCCCTTCCTGGCCATGCATTCGGCTGCATGACGATGTCCACGTCGATGTAACTACTAATGTTTCGAGCCGGTTGCTGCACGTTATGTAAGATTCACGATGCGCTGGCAGTGGTGTGGTGCGCGCACGCGCATGGCGAGGGACCCTCGTAAGCACCGGTGTCGCCATTGGTACAAGAAGGTCACGAGCATTGGGTGTTTCAACATTCCCGGCGGACCTGTTGATATATTACATCGAACGGACCTGCTGATGTTATTCTTTACAAACAGGAAAGGTAGTAAATAGGCATGAACCCAAGTAGCCAAAATCAACTGACACAAAACATCCACCACTTCACTCGAATGGCACAACAGCACCATCACGAAAGTCTTTCCC
>JAUMHD010001730.1:0-17650 GCA_032359135.1 Ulvella scutata
ACACACACACACACACACACACACACACACACACACACACACACACACACACACACACACACACACACACACAAGCGTGGAAATGAACTAACACCAGGGTCAATAACGTGGAATAATGTGAAAATAAGGAACCGGAACATCTCAAATAGAGAGATAAAGGTCGAAAAGCAAACTTCAGTTTAGACAGATAAGGATAGAACAAGAATATTCCTTTCCGGATCCGTACCGTGGTCAAGAATGGTAAGGTCAGGTCGCACGCGGTGCCTGCTCGCGGATGCCTGTACATGTCAACATTTCACGTCACAACATCTGATAGTATGCACCATAGAACAACATATAGATCATACCGATCGTGCGAGAGTTTCTGCACGGTTTCACGATGAAGAGGGCCCCGTGACAGGCTGCAGGGGTTTATCTTCCATTGTGGGATGGAATTTCTCATGGCAGCGGTTCCATGTTTCGCTGTAGACACTTTTTCCCCCAACCAGTATCGTGAGGTTCCCAGTTTCATGGTGGGGTGCCCTCCTTTCATAAAGAGACCAATTTCACCTGTGCGAGACTTGAAAGATGCGACGCTACTACTCAGCGGAAGCATCCATACACCATAGAATGTGTAAATCGTGAACACGAGAAGTCATGGAACGCACGTGCTGTATTCTCTTGAAATTTTCGTCTTGGGTGCTCAAAAATGCTGCGTTAGCCACTGACAAGTTTCCAGACACTGTCTTGGGTTGCCCTCGGTTCAAGACTTCCCATTCAACGTCGGAAAAGAATACATTGAGCTCATCTTCCGGGCTGAAGTTCACAAGCAAATTGCCCTGATGGGAATGTTGGAACTGGCATCGTTCTAACCGCACAACTGTACCTCCTTCTGATCCCACAGCCGAAATATTGAATGCTAGATCTTGGATGCCATCTTCAGGTGTACTGTCAGGACTCCAAACTTGGGGTATGAACGTGCATTTCTGAAACGATACAGGTTTGGACGCTGAAGCTAGCAGGGCCGCTTTTCCATCGGGAGGTGCCCAGTATGCGAAGGTCGTGTCTGCGACAACGTAGAAGCTTTCAACTGCTGTGCTTGTTGTTGATCCGGAGAATTCACGTCAATTCTCCAACTTGTTCATACCGGAAACCGGAAAGTTTCGGATTCACGAGCAAGATATCTACAGATGGACGCATGTGCAAGCATGCGAATACATAGGCGAACATGGCACACTTCATCCATGTGACATTCCAGAGAACACCAGTGCTTTCCTTGTAGTGCAATCGTACTGTTGTCGCACATACATAATACAACCCTTCACAGCTAGCGTCTAAACGTAGTGTGTTTCAGAGGGGGGGGGGCAGTTACGGACCTGCAGCGTATAACCGTGCTTCTGTAAACAAGAATTCTTGACTTTCAGTCCTCTGTGCAGTGGCTTCGAGCTGAGATTGCAGAGTCACATTCGTCATCCACAACGACCTTGATGCCTTGAAAGTCTCTTTCCGTGGTAGTTCCCCCAAGAAGCGAAAAAACACACTGTCCATCCACATATAATCGTCCAGGGTTGCGTTCCCACGTGCTACAACTATGTTGTGCAACCTAGAACCAGCTTCTTCTGATGGACCAAAGGTCAACATGCACTGTCCCTTCGTCTGATGATGTAGGGAGGGTTGCAAATCTGTGTAGCCGAAAGGGTGGTTCGGAAAAGAAGAACAGTTTCCCTGCAGGTAAGATGGAAGTAAATTGTTTTTATGCATTCCTTTCATCCATTTCACTCCCACAGTATCGTTCTCGCATTCGTCTTGGGATGGATGAAATGCTACAACTGTGATGGGTTAACCAGGCTCGCAGAAGAGGCCGACCGTGCATTGGCCCCAAAAGAACTCTCCTGGTTCCGGCACTGTGTGGTGGAACTGATGTGAGGCGGGACACCTCATGTTCTGCATGAAATAATTGATTACCTACAACCAAATAGCCAGCTGATGGCCAACGTCTGAAAACCCAAAGAAAACTCGAACATGACGAAAATGTTGACACAAGCTGAGCCAGTGGCCAGCGCGCACTTGTAGAGACTGTATAGTTGCAGGTAAGGCAAGCAGCGACGATGCGTTTTGAGTATCCAGTCTCCATCCTCTGAGGTCAAGGTGGTCTTCAACTAAGATGTGTGCCGCTTCACATTTCACAGCTGCTGCAAATTCAGCCTCGCTCGACACAACCGTGACAGGCGTTGCTGCCGTACTTTGCGTAAGCTGCCGTGTAGATATGCTCAGAGTTACACCATGACCCATTTCGCCCTGCAAAAAGCAAGTGCCTGTGTAAGTACGGAATTTTTTTTGCACAAGCTGTGCTGTAACCATATTTGCAGCATCATTCTTTCGCAAGTTCTTCAAGGGACAGTCTGCTAAAGTGAAGCAACGAAGACTTGGCCAGCACGCTCGGCACGTGGAAACGACTCCTTCAGTCTTACGATACTGTTCGTGGGCGAACTTGACTTTTTAGACCATTTTGGCCTTGGGATGCTTTGGAACCTAGGTTCGTAGTCACGTACAGCAGAGTAAGATATCTATTGAAAATATCCTGGCAGCTGCCTTGTCGACGCTTTGCAGCAGGAATTAGCAGACGTGCTAAAAACACCAGAGTTTGTTCCTTTCAAGTCCGATACACGAGTAACAACTACCTACAAATATGACTGACACCCATCACTTGGGGTGCCGCAATGTTTGCTTGCGCGGCACAACCTGCGCATGGGTGCTCAATCACCAAGAACATACCAAACCGCCTTGATTACTGAACTAAACACATATGAAAGATCCCTTAGTTCGCTGGCGACAATGCGGGGATCTAATTCTGTCTGTGGAAGGCAATGCGAACGCGAATTCCACCCTCGAGAGTTTTATAAATCACGACATACATCAGAACTGTACTCCTACGGCAACAAAACAATGTCTCACAAAATAAGGGGCACCATCTGTCGGAGTGGCTGGTTTCGTTGGATTGCATCATCTGCAACATACAGTAGTCTCAGACGCACCTGATGGCGAGAGTCCATAGGGACGCCCAGAGCCACGAAAATAATAACCTACATTTCGCGCAGAGAAACGGATGGTTTGCCCTAGCTATGCTACAAGACGTGACATCGCTGATTCGAAGGACATCGTTATGATGCCTTCTTGCAACAGCGGAAGTGTTGATACGAAGGTCCAGCAACACGCCACAGTCTGTCAACAAGGGAAGCAGGATTTTTGCTATGCATCTGCGCTGTTTGGTTCCGTAGGTCTGGGCATGCTGCAGTATCCTTGCAGTTTAAAAATCGGTGCGGTGCGACGCGTGGGCAAGGCTTCTGTGATTAGAACCTACGTGCATGCGAGATCTGAGAATACTGCAAGAGACAGGTTCTGCAACGCACTTTCCAGGAGAACTGAAAGAGTCGAGACACTGTATTGTGTAACATGACTCCTGAGTCTATAAGTCGGTAATAATAAAACCACCTGAAAGCACGACATGATAACCGGATCATACTGTCTGCGCACTTGAAGTGGTCACCTGTTCCTTTCGCGCGTGAAGTATGCACATGTGTTCACAATATTTCTGATGCGTGTGTCCAATAGATACGTGAAGGATTGCATAAAGGCAACATGCTGGACATCAGGAGCCGCAGAACGGACTGTTTGATGCCTTGTAAGTCTGAGAACTGGAATGCTCTTCAACAGGAAGCAGCTCAGCGACGCATATTCACACCATGACAAAGGCTCGTGGACTAGTCAAGGTGAGCACCGAATCAGGGCCCAGATTTGCAGTCTACCTAAGTTGGGTTAGCCCGTCATGTTCCTCGTATTCTTTGTACATTGAGGAGAACACCAGTTTTTCAACTTCAGATCCCACAGTTTTTCGACCGGCCTTGTTATGCAGTGGAAGTGATAGGCAGTGTGCACACCCTCACTACAGTACTGAAGCCATCGTTAAGCCATGAAACGGCTGTCATGGCCGATTTGTTACACCCCGTTGCGATAATGTGATCGGGGTATTATGGAAAATCTGTAATGGGCTGACTGTGCAACAGGTTCTTGACGGTTTCAGAATAGGAAACTGAGCTGCAGGACTGTTCGAACACGTTCTGACGCCAGAACTTGCATCAGTTCAGTCAAAACATCTTCCTATTCCTAGTTTCAATTTGGTGTATATCGAGCTGTGCAACCTTGGTTCACTCTGTCCTTGGAGACCAGTTTTATACCCGTGGTTCTCGACTACACGTCAGTTGAGTGTGCACTTCAGTTGAGTGTGCACGTCAGTTGAGTGTGCACATCACATGCGTGTGCACGTCCCTTGACTCCTTAGTGGCATATGGGCATCTACACACATGCATCTACAAAATACTCTTTCCCCCAGGAACGCGGCTGTTTCTGACATGACATTTCTACAGTCGTACTACTAGTACTACAGACAGGAAGGCCCGCTAGGTCTTCTTCAAAGCATGGCCGGCGTCGCTGGTCAGAATGCACGTTTGGAATCTAGCTCACATAGAGCATGCTACTGAAACCGACGCTAGTTTACGGAGGCTGAAACCAGGCATGCCAAAGATATGCTAGTGTACAACAATATTGATGTCGGTTGTTGTATCTACAACGCAGCCAACCTAAGCACAATGATGAAAATTATACATACTGCCGAAATGATGCCTGCTACTTCATCTGCTGCAGAAGCACCGCTGAAGCCATCTGCTGCCCTTTCGGAACACAGAGAATGGTTACCTCCATTGCAGCCATGCTTTGTCTCCTCAGCGGCAACTGATTCTACAACATCACACGGAAGCCTTACTATCTCAGCATCAGCCGGTGTTGACTGCCGTATGTTGATGCTGCAACTCCCTGATGGTTGTCTCCCAGCGCTAGAACTGTTTGTGGGAGCGTTCCCACAAATGGAGGTGTCTGTCTTGAATGATTTCAGGCCATCGAAAGCAAGCGCAGGAGAAACCGCATGCGAGACCGTCTGTAAGCGCAGAAGGTATTCTATATCATTTTGTAAACATTGTCCGCATGCCGTGGACGTAGGGCGTTTTGTAACCTGAACAAAATTTTCTGCGGTCAGCTCCACTGATTGGTCCGCTGTTGTTGATATCTCAAACATCTCTACCTCATGAATCTGTATGCACGCTTCTTCAAAGGTACCAACCTCACGAGCACCCCATATGCGTAGAGTGAGTTCACCAGTATCACATACTTGTTGTACGTGACCTGGGCGTACACATAAGCACGACACAACATTGCAGACAAGCATCAGCCATGTTCTTATCCACACGTAACAACTCATTGCTTCTCTTCCATGGTGATACGCTTCCATCGACGACTATCGTCACTTCCGCGAGATGCAAGTCGTCGTGACCAGGGCAGCCTAGATGAGAACGTACACAATAAGATTGCTGCTAGAAAGTGACCGAAGCGCAATAGATGAAAGCTCACAGCTATACTCTAGAGTGAAGTGGCATCGCGCCGGCCATGCATGCGACACCTTCTATCGTTCCTGGTCTCCATTCCGAGGACCATAATGTTTCTCTCTGCTTTCACCGGAAGTTCTGCGGACAAGGGCCTTGAATATAGACACCTCGAAGTACGTGTACATGGAAGGTGATCAGTACTAGTAACTTGCTTCAATACACTGATGAACCCGAAGTAGTTAGTCCTTTCAATCCGTATAGGCCCCATCTGACCTCTACGTATACGCTTCTTGAATACTTTTTCATTATTACTGTTACGTTGGTGTAGCGATGGACTTTGGCAGCATCCTTGTGAGAAACCTGGAGAACTCCTGGGAACGAAGTGTGTCCATGGAAGTGCTCGAACGCAGCACACTGTTGTCGGAGCTATTATTCACGCAAGACGATTTCAGTGACCCGCTCACGTTACAGGTACAATCTGAAGAGTCGCTTGAATGTATTCCCATGACGCTTGAGTGTCTCGCCTTGTGGCAGGACACACTTCTCTCTTGTCGCGTTCGCTGTGTCTGAGTTTGCGCCTCGAAGTGTCCATCTCGTGTTTGACCCAAGCAAACGCCATTTTGCAGGCTAGTGTGAAATATTACGTATTGGACAACTGGTTGCGGTTTGTGAATAGCCCGGAGATGGAAATAGAGAGGTGGAGCGACGAAGACTTAACTCTGTGCTTGAAGGTCCGGTTCTTGAAACCACTTCCTGGGTGGGTGAAAATGGCGTCCGTAATACCCATGAGTCAACCTTCAACAGTTCATTCGCATAATGAGCTCTGGAAGAGGATAGAACATGCTGCAGCCTCTTTGTGCAGGGCCGCTTGTGTCAACATCGCAAAGTTTGCAGGCATCGGACTTTCTTGGTGACGCAGATGGAGTGAGCACGCTGTCGATGATCATCGGAAAGCAGATGTTCTCACCCACAGGCAAGCCTAGCACTGATGAACTGTTGAACTGCCTCAGTAACCTGAAGCTGGAGCCTCGTGCAGTTGAGGTTTGTGATCTTTTTTCAACGTCATGACACGCTGTCTGGTTGCTTGCATTCATTGCTAGAGATATGAACTCGTATTGAAGTTATGTTACGGTGTATGTGAGTTTGGCAAAATGATTGCGGTTCCTTTGCACATGGTAAAGACAAACCAAAGTGCACATGGTAAAAGTGCACATGGTAAAAACAAACTAATGAAGAGCCTCACCACACCGTACCAGCATGTCGTACTGGGCATGTTGTGGAACATATTTGTTGCTGCAATTCGCAGTTGGCAAACGTGCGTTATGAAATAGGCTGTGCAAACTTTCACGTGTAAAATATCAATCAGAAGCGAGGTGGGCTACCCCCTACAGATATACTACTGTTGCTGCACGGAAACGACTTGCTGCACGGAAAAAAAACAACTAAAGTTTTACGTTGTCTTGGCACGTTCAGGTGCTGCAGTTTACTTCTGAACACTATCTTGGTCATGCTTTAATATGAACTGAGGCCCATTATTTGGTACCCAACAAGTGCTCCGACTTTCAGTTCCTAAAGTCGCCAGTCTCTAAACCAGGCGAGGACATGCCATGGACAATTTCCCAAATATCATGATGAGCACGACAAGCCACAACTTGACAACAAAGGTAGAACATCGCCAACAACATTCCGATGCACCTCTTGAATATAGCAATAGTACTGACAGAGGAGTTCCTGGGTAGTTCAAGGACACAGAGCAGGACGTGCAAATAGGGGAAGCAAGTGGTTCTGGAAAGCCAAAACGCAAGCACTGAGGCTTAAATCGATATGTATGTCGAACTTATCCGTGTTTAAAGTACAGCTGCATGACCCAGTCTCAGCCCAGCGTTCAAGAAAGGCGGCATTTTCTCCGTCACTGCACCAAACAACGCAAGAGTTGCACGAAGATGATCTAAATGCTTATAAGATTCATTTTGCGTGGTAGTCTCGGGCCATGGGTTTTCAATGCCATAAAGTGCCAGTGTGCATAGTTTCGTATGCATAGCAGGGGAACTTTGCACCTCCTGTCTGTTTCCCGCGTCCGACGCTCCCCTGTGAATCGTATAGCTTTAAAATATAGATCATTGATATGTCAAAGTTACAAGTGGTGCGTCGGACGCGGGATATTGATTTACCCACTTGTATATGCATTGGTGCACGCTGGTTTGAGACCGGGTCGCATGCATCATTGCAGCTTCTGTGTCCGAACTCTTGAAATCTACAGCACCGCTAGTTTGTTACTGGAGTGCTTGGTTGCTGCACAGGTGCTACGGTCGGTACCGGAGACATTATGGCCTGGATTGCTAGCAGCATCTGGTGCCAGTTTGGAGATGTGCAGAAGGCGGCTGCCGAAAATATTCCTCACGAACGCTCGTTTAGCATCACTAGAAGCTGCATTTTCGTCCTTTGAAGCGCCCTTTGCAGCGCTGCATCCGCGCAATACTTCAGGCATTGAAGATGAGGAAACCAGCACACCTCTTTCTAGCAGTACTGTCTCACCACTTCTCTTCTCTATTGATGTGGCGTGGGGAAAGGCGACTTATTCGGTTGCAGACTCCACCCAGGTTGATTCTTCGTGCGTGCGTATGGAGAACTGCGTTATTGATGCACCATTCAACCCCGACAGCTACGCTCCGGGCCTTGCAAGCGAGTTCCTAGAAGCTCTTGGTACTTCGGCATCCACTTTGGAGCATCTTCAGATTGATAAATTCTTCCCGAAGAGTGAGGTTTACCACCGTGAGCATCCTACACAGGACGACATCCCGGTCCCCAAGTGCAGTGCAATACAGTTTTTGGCACCAGGCTTGACAGCCTTGACAGGATTGCAACATCTGGACCTGTGTGCTGCTTTTCAGTGCGACAGCTGCAGTCTTGTCAGCTTGTGAAAGCAATCGGCTGCATGGAGCAACTGACGCATCTTCATCTTGGACACCTTTCTGTTCGCAGAGAATCAGTAAGATGCACCTTCGATGGAGTGCTGTCAAAGCTCAACAATCTTCGGTTTCTAGCCCTCAAGAACTGTTGTGATGTCACTGCCCCTCTCGATTCTCTTGCACACTCAATATCAGCCTTGTCACAGCTGACCGAGCTAGTGCTGAACAAACGAGTCAGTGCGAAACACTTTTTAGACAGGTCTACGCAGGATTCTGGCCTTAGCAGGCCAGACTCCACGTGCCTAATGATTGCTGTATCCACCTTGCTTCAACTTCAGAAGCTCGACCTGTCCTCCATCCCAACGTCTGACAAGCTGTCGTACGATATAGTGAACCCTGGCGACGTACTGCGAAAGTTTGTTCGCAGTGGGTACTTGATGGGCGATGGTGAGATACAAGCGCTGGCTGGAGGATGTTATCCCAGAATGCAGGTTCTTACCATGATAACAAGTTTGAACCTCGCGCACAGTTCCGTTACTGATCAGGGAGCTTCTGAACTGGGGCCATGCTTGTCGCGTCTGACGGGTATGAAGTGCTTCGATTTTTCATACAATGATGTGCTCCATCGTGGGGCGCAGTGTATCGCTTCTTCTCTCTCATCAATCACCTGCCTCAGAAGTCTGGACGTTTCAGGAAAGTCTTTGTTGAAAGAAGGTGCAGCAGCCTACGCCTCAGCACTGAGATCGCATCCTGAACTACGAGATGTGAAGTATGACGGCATGCAGTTGCAGAGTAGCCTGATCATGCAGCGATTGTGCTGGACCTTGCCAAAAATGACGTCCCTGGAGGTTTCTGACCCAGAATTTGACGATAGAAGTGCTCAGCAGCTGGCAGATTCACTCTTGTGTAACTCAGGGCTAAAGAGCCTGAGCCTCGGAAGAATTTGCAATATCGACAGCCAATCCGCTCTAATCCTGGCCCCTAGCCTGGCATCCTTGAGGTTGCTGACACGTCTCACATTTGAGAGCCCTGGGCTAGATGAAGACGGGGCGATAGCATTTTGCTCTGCATTGGCCTGGACAACGAATCTTCAGGAACTGCAGATTAGCCTAGATGTATTCATGGAATATTATTGTTGCAAAGTGCTGCAGTCGTCTTTGCAGTGGCTGGCAAACCTTCCAAACAACAAGAGGGAGGAGGTGTTTTTGTCATGCGCAGGTGATGAATAGCATGTGGCATCACTCTAATTTTGCATGAACCGAGTGGGGTTCTTCGACACGGAACTCTTGATGTGTAGTTTGTGTGTGATATGTTTGGGAAATACGCACTTCTGCAGAACGTCTTGATACTGTTGCAGAATCGTGATACTGTTGCTTGATCTACAGATCCTATCGAAGGTGGGGTGTGGCTATGTGTTTTTATGAAGTATTGCGCTTGTCCTTCAGTTCATGGGAGTGGCATACATATACTTTTCCGTCAATACTATTGCAGTTCGTCCAGAATTTATTTTAAAAAATGCTTTCATGATGGTGCTGCGTCCCTTCAGCTTGCGAGGGCGGGTACTCTTATTCCGTGCATGCATTTGCTGCCTTGTTGAGTCATTGCCCATGATTTTCCTTGTGCCTTTGTAAGCACGTGGGTGTGTCTCTGGTAGAGTACATATAATATATCCTTCTTGAGTCTTATAAGCACGCTGTTCTGTTTTTAGTGGCAGTATGGTCAAGGTGCGACATCGGGTCAATAACACGACTCCGAAACAACTGGATCCATCCGGAGCAGTGTCAGGTAATGCACAGTATGCCGATTACAACCTAGCACACCTCAGGATGTACATGCTAGCACTGCAAACCATACCTATGGCTGCATAATATCTGGAACATACTCCGTTGGCTTCTGATACCCTGCTATGTACGAATCGGGGCGCTTTCGGTACAAAACCAAGCAAACGAAGATTGATACAGCAGCAATTACGGCACATCCCAGTATAATCACCTCTAATACAAGTGTTGAGTTACGGCTACATTTACCTTCATCACATGAACATCGAAGTGACTCCAGATCCTGCTCAGTTGGCTCCTTGATGTTTGGACTGCACATGTCACCGCTTGCGACCTTCAGGACGGAGTTCTTGTTGCATATATTTGCACTTTGCAACTGGACAGAAGAATCGTCCGCAGTTGCATTCGTCCTCCTGATATGGTCTGCGTAGAGAACGTACTCTACTCCTGCTTCGAAAGGGTATGCAAAAGCTCGAGGAGTGCAGTTGTGTAAGCACTCTTTGGCTTTCGCGTTGGCCTTGTCTGTACAGTTCAGAAAGGACCCGTAATCAAGCCTCAAGATTGCATCTGCTTCTATCACCGGACTGGAAACATTTGAATGAAACGGCTCCAGAACTTTTACATCTAAGAAATAGCGATCTGATGTGCCCTCTAACGCACTGGTTTCAGTGCAAGAACTGACAGCTTCAACGAGCACGTGTAAGCCTTTGTCGCCCGCTCCACATTCGTGTGCCCGAATGGGCATGCACGGCATTTTGTTACATGCAAGAACGCAATTCAAAGCTATAAGGCTGATTGCCCCAATGCGAAAGAAATCGCGCATTGGAAGCTTTACAGTCGAATGTTGTACCACGATACAAGCGGCAAATTTCCAGTACACCTATAAGCGTGTGGGCATTGCTGCATACAAACACGTTCCATATATTTACAGAAATCTGCTCCGTTCACAAGTTTCACCTGTTCGAACAAGTTCGAGCCTTCCAATTTGTATTACGCATGCATTCAGTGGCTATAGCTATGCCTTGTAAAATATCCGGCTTCGAGAGCAACATGCTGTTTCGATCCTCCCTTGACACAAACTGTACTGCTATTTTTGCTTACAAATTGGAAAGGTGGTCAATGGGCATGAACTGATGGTTTCCAATACTTGGTACATGTAAATGGTCCGATGCCAACCCAGCGATGACCCATGCATATGAAAACGGGCAGACCATTTGCACCCTGCGTCCCCGCCGCTTGATAGCACCAGACGTCACATTCTTACCATAGATGCCTCTACATTCGAAAGTGGCGGGGACGCAGGGTGCAATCGGATGAACGGGCGCATTTATGCTGGCATGCACCTGCACATCACCATGCTTGACAGTAGAAGCCTACCAAAAATACAAGCCGTCACGACTACATATGATTATTAACAATCTCTTGAAGAATAGATTCAAGTCGTGAACGTGTCTCATTGTTTGCTGCAGTAGCGACTAAATGTCCGGGTCTGGTTAAAGCTCGGCTGGCATCGGACCAAATCCACTTCAGCAAGAAATATCATCCTGCACGATGAAATTATTGCGTTCGCACAGGTCAAAATCGCCACTTTCTTGCAGGAGCCCCAGAAATCATGTTTTTGGGGTCAAATTCGAACGTCAGTTTCGTTTTGCCTTGTCTTGTCTTGTCTTGTCTTGTCTTGTCTTGTGTGGAGTCAGATTTCCTGCAACCCTGGACTTCACACCATGTTCTTCATAATAACATAGATCACGGCGGGCAAATCTAGCCCTGATTGCCTTGTTGGATGACCGTTGTTGGTGGACATAGTATTTGGCAACGGTGTAAAGTTTCACCTGTTATCCTGATCTGCCGTGCACAACGTTTGTTGCGACATTCTGTGCGACGTGCTTTTACCCAAAGGTTGTTTTGCCCTGCGTGGGAAAAGGACGTCGGAGTTCCCCCTACTTGTAGGCCTACGTGGTTAGCTGCGAACCAAAGTGTTTGGGATGGTTTTATAATAATTAGCGGGCCTTGGCCTCACTCGGACGATTCCCGACACTGTCATGCAAATCTATTTAAAGCTTCACATGAGCTTCTTGACATAGTTGATTCGATGCACGCATTCGTAACGTGTCGTAAAGTAAGACGGACAGTGCGGAATTTTCGATCGACTTCTTCTTGATCGACTTCTGCTCGATGGTATAGCAGGCAATTGGACATTCTGAAGCTCAGTTGACCGTGAAAGTGATAGGCTGCACCAATTTCATCCTGTAGTTTGTGTGCCAGAATTATGAAGGCTGGCGAGACAGTATTTCGGATGAAACAAGTGTCGAAAAACACTGTAAATCTACACAGAATTCGAAGAAAGCACACGACACCTTATACACTTAGGGACAACGTAGCGTCAGGGATGATACAACTTCATTGCGTGGGCAGTACTCTTTGCCACATGTAGGCTGTGTGCACCTGCATGTATGTCAGGTTTGAAAGATTCTATGTGGGCAGAGGCCTTATGGCATGCCAGCTACTTGCAGAACATATCATCATCGACAGGTGCAACCACTGCATGGGTGTTGATCAAGGATTGTAAGCTTGTGTCCGCAATGCTTCGCATCTGGGGGTTCAAGGCGTGGAAGCCCGTTCCAGCTGCCAAGCGTTCCTAGTACTCCAACACCCACAGATATGAACTGACGCGCTTTGTGGGCACTGCATGGTCCAATCCAAAAGCCTACCGTGTGCTGACTCAGCGCGGTGAAGTGCAGGGAACATTATGATTGATCAGATGAGTCACGGCCTCCTGCATACGAGAGCCATGCAGATTTCTCTGACTTTCTTCCGAACACCTTCGCAGCCATCCGGTGGCACCACAAGCCATCACTCCACCTACTGCTCATGGCTCACCACCTCGTACTCAGGGTTTTCCTCCCCCTCTGACTCGACAGTCGACGGCGGCGCCGAGTGATGCATATGATGTGGACCAATAATCTCACGATGAGACTGAACTGCATGCCGGTAGGCCACTTTGTTATATTGGTCATTAGACATTAACTCAAGATTTTCTTAGATAACCAGTCCGTGTCTTTTGCACACTTGAAGAAAACGTGTCTTACGTGGCATATAACAAGTGGGAGGAGTAGGGACGGCAGGGCCGAGGAAGCACCAGAATTGCGCGTGAAGCTGCTTGTGGGCTGCGCACGAAAGTGTAGTGGAAGTGTTCTTGGTTGTTGGAAGACTTGGCAAAAAAAAACGTTGGACCATCATAGTAGCATGTTCACACTTGGAGGGTCCCAGAACCGCGAAAAAAGCAGCAGCCGGTTCCATACAGGTAGTAAACATGTGATCTGGAGAGGATGGGGACTCTAGAGCACACTCCGCACTTGCCGTGGGGTCAGGAGCAGGTGAGGTTTCTGGACAGGCTGCAACTTGGTGGAATGACATGCATAATGTCTGGACATGGAGCCTATGTGGGAATTAAATGCTGTTAATTGTTTTGTGACAGCGTTCGAAACTGCGGTGAAGCACCGAATGAGGCCGTGTCAGGCCTGTTCGTTTGGGCAGCTGTTGGCCCCACAAATTCGAGCCTGGTACATGCCCCCACCACTCCCCGCAACGAACCAATGCCCCAGAACGTTATCAAAGTATCTCATTATGTGTTTGAGCATCTGTTCTGGTACATTTATTGACTTTGGTGACCTTGAGCCCTGAATCGTTAATCACCATAATAGCAAGTTTCCCGACCGGATTCACGAACTGGCCTGCTCTGAGGAGTAGTGAGAGCCCAAGGTGAATCCAACACGCAACTCGGTGAGGAGAACGGTGGCGGGAGCACTCCGAACGACTCCCATAAGCGTGATTACCGTTATTACTATCGTTTCACCTGCAGAGCAGCTCAATCAGCTGTTCTTGAGTGCATACATGTTTGCGCAAACATAGATTATCTCTTTAACGTGGCTGCGGTGGTGCCGGGCCAGGAACAGCCGCTTAGAGACTGCAGCGATGGTTTTGATCTGCTTTTGGCCGTTCCTTGTGAATGCAAAAAACAGCGGGTTCAGACTCAATGTCTGTAGAATTTGGTAGACAATTATATGCTTCGCTCCGATCTGCTGGAGGCGAAGTCCAAATTTGGAGCAAGACAAGGCATGTTGCACCAGCAGCCATACCAGCTACAAGTGGCCCCTTACTAACCTGCCTCGTCACCGTCCTTGGCATACTCATGGCAATTGGAAGTGACCATATTAATGAATTTTGGGACTTTTGTGGCAAGATATTGCAGAAAAAATAGCAAGGCCATATTAAGGAGTTTCGGCACCGGTATATACGCTTGTGATGGGAGGTGTCTTGTGAGCCTGGGACTGAGGGTAAATGACATTGTGACGAGGTAGAGTACATCGGGGAAGGTATATGAGGTGGAAAGGAAGATGTATACCACGACAGATTCAAGTATATCAGCTAGTGACGAGGTGGAGTACATCGAGGAAGGTGTATGGGGTGAAAGGAAGGTATATACCACGATAGATTCAAGTATTTGAGTACATGAGTTTTCAGAATGTATACAGATAGGTATATGGTGCTGAAAGGAAGATGTTTATGAGAGTTGAACTTTGAGAGGTTGTAAATGAGTATTTGGATGTGTATGGGTAGGTATATGGGGTTGAAAGGGTGGTGTAATTGGGGTAGGGGAGGGTGTGTAGTATATCGTTGTATTTGGATATATCTAGATGGGAGGCGTGTATATGGATACAGAACAAGGAAATATCTACTCCAAACAAGGCTTCGCGCGCTTCGCGCGACTCAGCATCTTAGTGTGCAATGAAAAGCTTCCGCTTTTCTTTGCACGTTATGCTGTGCATGCTCTAACTTGCCAAGACCATACGCGGTATAGTATACGCTGACAACTTGCTCGTCATCACATGCAACGCCAGAATCACAGACATGACAGTTTGGCTAAGAGTGCTGGGAAAGAATTTCGTGATGGTGCTGTTGTGCCATTCGAGTGAAGTGGTGGATGTGTTGTGTTTGTTAATTTTGGCTATTTGGGTTCATGCCTACATATATATATATATATATATATATATATATATCATTATTCCTGCTCTTCTAGCGTTTCTGCGGATCACCGCAACTACACGCAGGCTAATTACAAACTTAAGCAACATACACCATCCGGATGCTTTTGGGCTTGAGCTGCGGCGTGTTCGACTATGCTGTGCATGGCTATTGTTGCGTGAGTTTGGTGGATCATGATGGTAGCTACGACCTGTACGACGCAGTGAAGTGCGTGTGATACCGAGTATGGACTCATACCATTATATGTATTTGTTTCGAAGCGACGTCAAAGTTTGAAAGCGCTTCCTTTGGCTACGTTGAAGACCGGGTCTCAAACTTTGTCCAGCAATAAAGTGTCAGCACAATGCACCGCTGCACCACAGCTCCTGGGAATGTCTTTGAAATGTTCTGAAGATGTGCACAAACTCATTATTTGGACGCAAGCTGCTTCACATTCGTGTTGCCAAGTACAAAGCTCATGCAATGCTCTGGAGAGCTCAACAGATTGAACTGCAGCTGCAAGCATATATAACCATCATTTCGTACAGCTTGCGATCTGTCTCTGGATCGTTTTCGTACGTTGATGCATTCCTTGCAATTGCCGGTGCATGTACCAGTTTCACAGGAGCTGCTGTGCAGGTGCAGCTTTGATGTTTTCTATTCCATTCCCCGTTGCAAGTTTCTGCCAATTGCCGGTGACGGCAAAGCTCTTTAGATGCTATGGCGTAGCCCACAGATACTTTATCCAATTGTTTCTATGAATTTGGTGGGAACAAACAACTTCATACTGAGTTTCGGCCTGCTCATCCTCAGCTGCCTCACATGTGTTTTTAGTTGAATAGTGTGTCGAGATACTTTGAGATATATACTACCGAGCAGGCATGATTGTTTTGAGTGGAATAAACTGACAGTGAAGTTTCAAAGGTCAAGAGAACAGCTGGTAAGGTGCCCCCCCGCCCCCCCCCCCGCGCCTGAAAAATCACAACTTGCAATTGTGTCCACATGTCTACAAAGCCCAAAATAATGCAGCTTGTCTACACATGTGTTGCAAACGAGGTTCTTCTCCGATATCTATCTATCTATCTTATACAGTTTTGCACGGAAAGACCTTGACACCATTACTCACTCACTTCCAACGCTTCAGCCCCGACAGCCACGTCACACGATTCGCTACATACGATTTTACACGAAAACTCTCGGATTCAGGCGGTGGCGTGCAAAGTGCTGCGCGTCTAGATCGGCGACATGTACGTGGTGGCACCAAGCAACTTCGCACCCTTGCCCTCATCGGTTCGTAATGGTACCCTTCACACATGACCGTAAACTGTGAACGGCCGCATCAGCTCGGATAGATGGAAGGCGCTTGATAACGACACCACGTACCATGAATTAATTTCGAATAGCAGGTGATTCAGTGCAAGAACGCACACTATCGAACGCTGCATATAGAGTTCCTAGGACACGCAAGCTTGCTCGACGATCATTGCTGCATGAACATGTACATTCGCTCAACACGTGCTTCCTTGGAAACACTGTGTATGACTTCAGCAGGGGAAAATGTTTGGATTCCGGCTCTAAAATGCAGAGTGCTGCGCGCCAAGCCCGTCGACGTGGCGCACGACGTGGCACCCACTTCGCACCAAGTCCCTCTTCAGTTCGCATTGGCACGTTCGCCGCTTCACACACCCACCATCCAATGCATTGCGTTTGCATATGCAAACGATAGCAACACAAAATGGATGGAAGGCCCTGGCTGACGCCAACATTTGAAATAGTACGAAGAGCAATCGCTTTCAGTTAAAGTACATTTGTTCCAAGCAATGTTATAATGTCTGGGATATATCCAGACATCAAAAGTTCGGAATGGCGGGGGAAGCTGTAGTATGCTAGTACGCCAGCCCGTTGGGGACATGACGTACCTATGATACCAAACACATGAGTCACACTGTTTTCTTCAAGTCTCACTTCATGAACTAAAGTCCTGCTTCGTGACCAACCAAACTGGTCGCCCATCCTGCCCAGTTCTATTTGCCCCCCAGCCCGTTTCTCACTTGAATCATAGATTGAATAGAACCACATTTGAACCAGACATTTTCAATTGGTCACTGAGGAACCCAATGCAGCAGGCATGAAGCAACTTACCGTAGTGTTACCCTTTCTAAAAACTGTTGAGATCTGTCCTGGGATATAGATATTCTCCTGGGTTGGGCAAAAGCTGATTGTTTTAAAGCTTTGTGCGTGTGGCAGTGGGAGTTATGTACTCTGTGAGCGGTTCACGGCACCTTCAGCTTCATAATTGCGCAGAGCTGTCGTCTTAGGCTGTGATGTTTTGTTTTTAGATTCTTGACGTACAATGTGACTCTACATTTCTGAGTCCCTAACAATGAAACAGATTTTCTGTGCCCAAAATTCTGCTGGGAAATGAAAGAAAAATATATATTATGAAGAAGGCATGAACCCAAATAGCCAAAATCAACTAACACAAAACATCCACCACTTCACTCGAATGGCACAACAGCACCAT
>JAUMHD010001741.1:0-17641 GCA_032359135.1 Ulvella scutata
TGAAGTGGTGGATGTTTTGTGTTAGTTGCTTTTGGCTGTTTGGGTTCATGCCTATTCACTACCTTTCCGGTTTGTAAATGAAAACTTCAGCAAAGCAAAAATTTTTTTGCTTTTGGCTATTTGGGTTCATGCCTATTCACTACCTTTCCGGTTTGTAAATGACTTCAGCAAAGCACAGGCACTGCAATCACACACACGCACGCACCTGCAATAGAACCAGCAGATTCGTACTGCAGAGCCTCGTTGTTGGCGAGCGCTGTGTGAGCAGCTGGTGAATCGTCCTCCCCATCTACACCACCCAAGTCAATACTCCATGACACGCCTCCACCTGCCACAGCCCCAGCCGCACCGTTCCGGCCCTGCACCTCAGCACTCTGACACATCTTGCCTCTGGGCTTATTTGGAGACTCAAACGCAAGACCACCAAGAGGTCGCTGCAAAGGGCCTCCACGAAGCCCAGAACTTGTCAACCCTGTCATATCAGAGAACCCTGACGGACAAGATGGAGGAGTCTTTGACTCGAGACCAATGCCGAGGGGCAGGGGGTTAGCAGCGGAAGCGCCAACAGAAGCTGGAGGACGTGGAAAGCCCTGAGAGCCCTGCACCCCTTGTAGCCACGACCTGCTCTGAATGACGCGATGCGGCGGCTGCCACGACAGGCGATGCATGTATGGATTGGATGTGTTACTGCTGGAACTGGAACTGTGAGGTAGAGCAGTTGCGTCTGGAGTAGAGGTGAGGTCTGTCGACGCCATGGTTGGCATCGGGGCTCCTTGTGGTGCTGTAGAATCAGAGGTGGGCGGCCTCTGCAGCTGGTGCTGTAGAATGCGGGCCTGTCCGGCTGGTGCTGTAGAATCAGAGGTGGCGTAGGGGTGCGGCATGACAGAGAGAGCTGGTGCGGGGACCCGGTGATGACAGAAGCTTTGCTCAGTAAAAGGTGGCTGTAGTGTGGTGCGCGCGGGAGCTGCGGGGGCGGTGGGGGGCATTGGGGGGTGGAAGGAATGGCGTAGAGCAGGGTTGTGAGCGTCGGTGGCATGTGCAGGGGAAGGTTGCTGCGATGCGCCGTGCACAGCAGATGTGTATGCTCCTGACCCGAGAGTCTTCGTGAACGACACTGCATGAACACAGCAAAACTTGGCGCAGTGCATTGTGCACTGCACTGCACATTATGCACACCACAGCATGTAGACGCATGTACACCACAGCATGCATGCTGAATCACACCCAGTGCAGAACATCCGACCAGTTTTTTTGTTTGACCATGCATATCAAGTTCCTCTGGCAGTCTTCAGGGACCATGCTGTGCAACACACTTACTGTGGGCCCAAGTACACATGCTACTTGAACAACATGCCCATGTTGTTCTAGAAGCTGTCTCGCAGCACCAACCAGCAAAATGAGAGCACGCACATGAAAAACCTAACGGTTCAGTGCCTGACACAATCCTCAAGAGGGATACATAGGGAGTCACAGGTACATGTGCAGAAAACAAAAATGATGATGCTGATCATCGTTCACGATGGTGCTGTTGTGCTACTCAAGGGAAGTGGTGGTTCGTTCTTTTCTCGTCTTTTTTGGCTCTATCTCGGCTCTTACCTTTTCACTACCTTTTCGGTGGGTAAAGGATATTATTGGAAGAAGAGTTCACCACATCAAGAACATAATTCATGGACTTCTGAACGCCTCACCCATGCAATAGTTCGGGAATTCAATGCCTTGGTAACCAGGGCATCAATATGCACCATGAAGTTTCTACGTCTACTAAGAGCACTTCTATTCAATTACTCAGAGCACTTGTATTTAATTACTCCACTTGTATTTAATTACTCAGAGCACTTCTATCTAATTTCTCAGAGCAGTTCTATTTAATTAGACGACAACAAGGCGCTGCAAGCGTACCAGCACTAGACATGGCTCCTGATGGCAGCCTCCACTCCGTCAAGCTATCTTCTGCTCTGCTGGCCTGACTAGCGCTGCGTCGGTGCCACTCAGCGCTCGCACTGGCAAGCGCTTCCTCGACTGCACTGCGACGCGTGGTGGTGGCTCTGCATGCCTGCTCCCCAGCATCACCTTGTGAGTTCTGCTGCAGTAGCGTTGTCTCCACAGTGACAGCTTCGATTGATTCGTCGCTGTCGCCGACCGAGTCAAAAGTGGCTGAAGTGGCTACCGTGGCTACAGGGGGCTCTGAAAAGGTAACCTTGGCAGGCCGGAAGTCAGCTGCTGTGGCTGTGGGTGAGCGTGCGCCGCCAGCGCTCATCACGTTCATAAGATCCCTGAGACTGTTCTCAGGATGACCAAAGTGCAGCGTTGTATGACTCACTTGATCTCGCCGATGGTTGCGGGCTGTTCTCTTGCTGTCAGGGCTGTTCTCTTGCTGTTCATTACTGTCGTTTTGAGGAGACCCCGAAACTCTGGTGGTGTTCACGCTGTGTGGAATGCAGTGTGACCCGACCGCAGAGCGCAGCCCAAGAGGAGAGTCCGGAGTAAGGGCAGGAGGAGACGACGGCATCAGCTGGGGCTGTGCTGACACAGACGCGCTGTCATCGTGGCCACAGGTGCCATTGTGAACGGCGGCCGCTGTTGCGGATGATTGTTGCTGCTCTGCTTCGCACACATCTAAGTCTAGTGTCTGTAGGGACGCCTGCTGCTGTACAGCTCCTGGGGTGCTGTCTGGAGAAGGAAGGGGCTCGGGGCGGCGCCCAGGGGCGAAACCGAGAGGCTCTGCGGTCGATGGCGCAGCCGCAGGAGCCTGGTACTGGAACTGGTGCTGCTGGAACTCCTGGAACTGGTGCTGTGTGCTGTCGTGACGCTGGAAGTCGGGGGCGCCGCTGGGGGGTTGTGTATTGGTGCGTGTGTCGATTGTGCTGCGGGGCTCGACTGCGGGCACAGTCATGGTGCCATCGGGCAGGTTACTGAGAGGCACGCGCTCGGCTCTGTGTTCATGCAAGCTGCGGTGCATGCTCGCAGGTGCAGCTGAGGGGAGATGAGCAGCAGCATGATCTTCTCTTTGGTAGTTGTTACCGACATGGTGCTTGTCACCGTCATCATCATCATCCATCTTTGTGGTATTTTTGATGCTGTCGGAGACGATGGATGATGTGGCAAATGGTGCGAGACCGGGAGCTGTGTTACCTGTGGCTGTGTGCTCGGCTGAATGCTCGCATGGAGTGGCTAGGGGTGTGCCAGTCATAATGCAGCTGATTTGTGCCTGCAGGTACAAGAACGAGTCTGCTATTGTCCCTTTACTTTTACGGCTTCTAGAAAACGAGCTGAGTTTGCAATTGTTCCTTCAGTTGCTGTGACCATGACTCTAATATAGGACTCTAAAAAGGGACCAGAGAGAGAGAGAGAGAGAGAGAGAGAGAGAGTCATACGTTTATTGCGCGATCGGGAACACTAGTACTGTGCACAACATTCTGCTCTGTGAGCCGCATACAGTGCAATGAGTTTCTTCGTCTGTGGCCTGTAAAGGGCTGCTTATGGAAAGATTGTGTAAAGTTACAGGCATAACTCCATAGAATGGCTCATGTACCAGCAAATCATCGCATGACAACTTAGCTCGACCTCGCACAAACGACACAAGACATGCCAAAGAGTAGGGTTGGCAGAGCACACAGTGATGGTGAGCAGTTTGATTACGTCTCTGAATGTGAAAACTCTGTGGTGCCCATATATCACCATTGTGATACAGTTGCAGCAGAAACATGCTGCTTGTGGGCCTTGCATTTACTGATTGCATGAATTCTGCCACTGTGGCGCTGACACCGAAGCCCAAACTGAGCATGGTGTAGTCCCAGAATAACTTGTTCAGTTATTTGATATTGAAGTTCTTGCCCAATTTCTGTGCTTTCCACTTGAAACAGTCCACATTGAACAGCATATTGATATTGAAGGAGAAACAGGCAGCTGCCAGCGTTCACAGGGCCAAAGCAACCACCACATGAAGTAGCAGAGTGCGTACCTGCAGTTGGGAGATCAGAAGAGATGCATGGGAGCAGTGTCCTGACACATCACATCGAAGTTCTGCTTGGTCAGCACCCAGGCGGTCGACTGTTGCCTGAAGGGCTCGCAGTGTTGCGGGCATGCCTGCCAGTACATCCATCTTTTTCTCTACAGCTTCCACCTGAACCATTCCCACTGTGAATGTGATGCGTGTCGTAGCGACTGGATGCAAGACTACGAAGTGTATCACTACACTACACCACACATTCAACACATGAAGAAGATTCCGCAGAAGGTGAACATAAACCTTCCACTCTACCATGCCTTGGTCTTGCCTGAGTAAAAAAGATAAAAACACCGTCCAAGCCGGGAATCGAACCCGGGTCTCCCGCGTGGCAGGCGAGTATTCTACCACTAAACCACCTGGACACCGCTTCTCGCGGTTGGAGATCACTTCGTGTTTGGCGCGTCGAAATTCCTCGATATAGTTCGATGACCAAGAGCTCACCCATCCAAAGCCAAAAATGTACAAGCGCTTGCAAGCTCAGCAGAGAGAGGAATATGTAGGCGAGCGAGCCGCACCCGTTCAAGAAGCCGGTGTTCATCAAGTTGAGCACCTTGCGTAGGAGTCGGTCTTGTCATAGCTTGTGCTCCTCGGCGCTTTCGCACAGTTGATTGATCTGCGCGGCCTCCTGCACACCAGGACAGCTATTTTCTTGGGAAGCAGTACTATTGCTGTACTCTGATAAGTTGTGCAGTTTACACCGAGCTTAAACTCGATGACTAGTATTCTGTGTGCACATCTGTGGTCAAAGCAATCTGGCATAAATGGATATCAACCTGTTGCAGCAGAATGTCTCACACACAAGGACGCAAATCAAGGAATATGTTCAAGTGAGCTGTTGGACATGGCGTGGATGGAGCGGAAAACCCACGCAGCTGTGATCCTTGGCAGAGAGCACCTTTGTCTGAACAAACCGACCCGCTCATCGGCAATTCTGCATTCGAGCGAAGGCTTGGAGTGCATATTTCAGGCAAGCTGCCGGGTTGGCTGGATCTGTTGCCAACAGATGTTGGAGCACGCCTGCTTGACCGCATGTGAGCTGTGGACCATTCGAATGGAGGGGCGTCCTCAGCCTGAGCAGTTGGTTGCTGACATGCCGATGGGATGGGGGGTACTCCGCCAGAATACTTGTTGCTCAACGCCCGAGCCTCAAACTGTTGCACTTCCAGTTCGAAATCCACAACCCCATCGCTGCGATACCCATCACTACCCCCCGAACCTGACCTTGACCGAGCCCTACGAGCAGGAGCTGAGGCAATTAAGTCTGCAGGTAAATTATGTAAGGACTGGAGCACTGCAGAGTAGTCTACACTGTCTTCCACCTCACATCTGGACCTTGCAGATGTCTTCCTGGCACCCATCCCTGCCTGATGCCCACTCCCCTGCGCTGCATCTGGATGAGGATTGAAGCCTGGAAAGTGACTGCCTCTTGTGACAAGCTTAGGCTTCCTCGCTGAGAGGCGACGCTCCTGTATGGCCAGGTCCCAGAAGTTGACAGGCTGGAAAAGATGGAATTGCCTATGTAGGAACCCAGACGAAGCCGCACCAGTTCAGCCTTCGACAACTTCATACGAGATAAGTCATTGACTGCCGCCTGTAGCCATACCATTATCAGCGTGTGCTTGGCGCATTCGAGTTCCGAGGAGCCAGGTGTGAAGCAGGATATATGAACTATCACATGTGCTGGATAGGTTCAGATGAACCAAACATCACATATTTCCATCTGAGAGTATCTAATGAACAGGTGCGCACATCCCATGCGGGCTTCTCATCTTCCTTCCTGACGGTTCTTTTCTTGAGCTTGCGTGTGTACTTCTTCGCCACATGGCGCATCATCGCGCAAACAAATTATCACAGACGATCTTCGCAGACGATCACAGTACGATGTGCATATATGTGCTGCACGCAGCTGGCACCCTGCTTCACAGTGTATTCATGACCAGGTGTGCAGCGGTTTGGTTACCAAGGCACAACAAGTAGAAAAAAGTGAAAGACTGCACGAACATCCATCGAATCGTAGACACTTCACTTAAAATGTGCATTTCAACAGTGATGCTGTTCGGCGTTGGTTTGAATTCTGTGCCTTATGCATGACAGAATGCACACTCATCGCAGCTGCAAAGAGGACTGAAAGGCCGGTCTCCAGCTGATGTGCCCTCACTTATTTCAGGACAAGTGTTTTAGAACTTATGGCTGAAGGTGAAGGCATGCTTTGTGTGTTTTTGACAATGCACATGTGTGCGAGTTTACACTAGTGTGACTGTAGACAAAGACAGCTGTAGAAGCATTTGTGGTTACGCCAGTGCGTTCGTCTACATGTAGGTATGTTCATGGTTTTTGTGTGGACAAAAGTGCTGTAATGGGCGGCAGTAGGCATCACGAGGCCTCCCGCCGACCATCCACCCTCTGGCGCCGGAAGTTGGGGACTTTCTGGGGAAAGATCAGCAGTATTACAGTGGCTCTGTGCGTGTTTGGTATTGTTTTCTCGAGTTCTTGGACTTATAGGTATCACCATCGCAGTCCTCCAATGCTGTCCCTCAAGATGCCAGATGAGCAACCTGTACATATCGAGCGTTTGCCCACCGCATCGCTCGCTGATCCAGAAGTTGTATATTCTACGCCTGTACATCCAGCTGTGCCAGTTCTCGAGGTAGATGGTATTACCTATGATGCCGGTGAGATGCCTTACGAAGAAGACACAGAGACAGTGGTTGACGATGAAATTGGATCCAACATGACTTCAGTCTTCATCGGAGTCCTGTCTGAACCAACTGAAGACGCGAATTTCAGAGCCGCAGCTAGATCCACTTGGGTAGCCAGTGCTCAGGCACTAGATGATGTTCAGGTTGTTTTCTTCTTTGCACAGCAACACGCGTCAGATCCTTCGTTGCAGCAGGAGTCTAAAGAGTTTGGGGATATTGTGTTTGGGTTGGGGACCTCTGATATGCCTGCTGCTTATCAGATGCTTGAGCAGCTCTCGTTGGGCAAGTCCGCACGTCACATTCTGAGAGTTAGTGTCAGGAGCTATGTGGTCGTGAACAGGCTCCTATCCCGGCTAGAAACGCTTTGTTCACGTCCTGGTTGCGCTGGAGAGGATATCTGGGCTGGTAGAATGATAACCAGCCGCACTATCCCGCCTGGGGACATGCCTTATGTTGAGGAGACCGGCTTGACAATGTACTTACCGTACATGTCCGCTGGTGCATATGTACTGTCTACCTCCCTAGCGCAATCTCTTTCCATGATGCATGCTGAAATTGGCCTCAAGATTTTCGGAAGGGAGGATGTATCCCTGGGTGTGTGGTTGATTCCTATGGCAGCCAGACGTGTTGACTTGGGTTCTTCTGTGCATCTAGAGTCCCCGTGTTGCTTCGATGCAGCTGGCACGATGACCTTTGACATCTGTGTGCGTATAGTAGAGCAGTATCCTTTGATTGTGAGCGAGCTTGAGAAGCCTGAGTATTTGAAACAGTACCACCGTGCCCTGATGTCGTGTCCAGACCAGGTTGGCATGTTGTAATGACTTGACTTGCTGTGAAGAGCTTGACCTTCATCCCATGCTATGACTATCACCTATATCTGGCCATTCGTCACCTGTCTTCCTGCTTCATGTTCCTGGTTTGTTTCTGGTTCGACTGCAGTACTGACCATCTCAGATACTGTACAGCTAGCGAATTCATGAGCAGTCAACGGTACCAACCATGACAGCACGAACCAGCATTCAGATATCCCAAGTATTCACCCTGAAAGACTGTTGTGATGATGGATGATACCACAGCAGTCGTGTCTGGAAGTCTGGATCATACACTAGTCAACAACCATGCATATGCACACAACACATGTACATGATCGTCTATTACAGATATTGGTCCAGATCGGAATGCCGCGGGACTGGACAATTTCCTTCGAGATAATAATACGACAACAATATCATAGCTTCGAGTTGACGCTGCCTGTGCGTAAGGAAGCCCTCGGACCGCGTGGAGCTGTGTGTGTATGCTTTCCAGCGCACACAGCCTATAGGGATGGCGTTATAGTGTGGCAATTGGCCCGAACGCAGCATATGTGGCTGTAATAGTGTGGCAATAGTGGGATGTGTATTCTCGTTGCGCTGTTCCATGTGCACGAACACAGCGTCCATCCGCGGTTGTTATCGAGTTCACTACGCTGAAATCCGCCGACAGCTTACCTGAGAAACTTCCCAGTCCACGTATATGTCGCCTTCAGATATTTGTTTGCGACGGTGAGCGCTTTCGGGGATGCGTGGAATCGCACGCTGTGGAATTGCACGCAGTACTTGCCCCCAGGCCTCACACTTCCCCGCAATGCTGCCAGGGATCACATCTACTTGATTTTCAGCAAGTATAGTCTCCTTCAATTTCGGTGTTGCATCCATGCGGAAGCTCTCGCTGTCCATTGACACTTCCATTCACGAGGTGATTTTGGGAGATAGTCCTTGTGGAGTTAGGTGCGTATCTCGGCAACCTTTGGAGATGATTGTTACATGATATACAGTTCATCAGATGGCTTGTTCCGTGCAGTGATGACTTGCTGCCCAATTCTGTGTCACCATTTTGCCCACACAAGCAGACATGAAGCGCCCTCTTTCCGCATCATCATCGCATGCATTCAGCATAGATGAATAAGAGGTTTTTGGGTGCAGTCAGGATCCAGCAGAGATTATTCCAAACGTGTTTATCGGTTCTGTGGAAGTGGCAAAGGATGCTGATAGGTTGTCCAGCCATGGTATTCAAGCAGTTGTGAACGCTTCCAGACTCACATATAGCCTCCCGCCTTCTATACGCTGCATTCAAGTCGAAGTAGACGACGCCCCAGACGTAAATCTGGCGTGCCACTTCCAGAACACAAGTCTTTTCGTACGGGAATCTGTTCAAAATGGTGTGTTTCCAGCTCCGTGACATCACACCTTCAACAAAAGAAATGTCATAGTACAGTCAGGAAATTTCATAACACAGTCAGGATCTGCTGCAGCGCGTCTCCTGAACCTTTTGCGCTTGCCATACTGTTGTTCCCATCAACTATTCATGCATCTTTGATGGCAATCATCAGTCGTAACATCTAAACTGAATCATGAAACTGATACGTGATGATACCTACAGGACAGCCCGTTCTGGTGCACTGCAGAGCAGGAATATCGCGCTCTGCAGCTATTGTGATTGCCTACCTCATCCATTCAGGTGCACTTCTACCCACACTACCCTCACAATACTGTGTTTTCTGGTCAGCATAATTCCTGCACATTGAATCCCAGCACTTCAAACATGATTCCGGCCACACGTGCTCTGGCAACACATGCTTAGGCTGTAGTCATGGACCTTCGGTGATACCCGAGAGAACTACAGGTGAGAAACCATCCCTGAGGGAGGCGTATTTGCACACACGGTCCAGAAAGCCCAATGTGCACCCGAATCTAGGATTTTTTCGACAGCTCCAGGTGTGCCTGCTGATCCTTGCATACCTGTCATGTTCAACACTCAGGGTTCTATATTGTCATCTCACCCACTGCCAACTGGTAGTAATCGGTGGCAAGCCAGTTATGGGTGGGTGTGGGTGGGACACGCATGAATGGGAACAGGCCAGCCAACCGGTAAGACCAGATAAATTCACGCAGTATGAGCTCGAAAGCAGCTTCCTTCTGACCCTGTAGCTGCAGCTACAGGTTCAGAAGGAAGCTGCATACTGACACTAACAGCTAGCTGTTAGTGTCAGTATGCTTGCAGCAATGTGAAGGCAGGCATTGCTTTCATTGGCATGTGCATTCGGCACATGCGCCAATAGCCCCCCCCTCCCCTTCAATTGTGGCATTGGTGCGTTGTGTTGAAGCATCCGGTTGGCTGGTCCTGAACTTGCAGCATCAACTGCAGTCTATGGGGGATTGTATTTTTGTAGCACCATCGTATACATGTATTCTGTGTCCCATGTGTTGACACCAGGGAGATAGTTAAGGAATGGGGAATGACCAATTATGTCAGCGAAATACTCCCCTACAGTATGCATTTGGGGGGGGGTGTTACATGTCACAATTCATGACTTTCCTGGGTGACCACGATAGACGCTAATTCATTTGGCTGACACTGGCTGACAAGTTGTCAATAACGATACCTCTGGTTTGTGCCCCCTGTGTTTGCACCCCTTGTGTTTGTGCCCCTTGTGTTTGCACCCCCCGTGCAGCATGCTTCTGTCCATCCTTATGCCACCCATTCTGGGAGCTACATTTAGGCCGAAGTACTTCCTGGGTATGGCGTCGTTCCCGGTCAGTTTTCTCCCCGTCTGAAGTGGTGAGTGTTCATGCATGTTGCGTTTTCACTGTTTAAGTTCTTGCTCACTAAGCCTCTTGTCCGGCCTCTATATACTCGCACTTGCCATGTTAAGAGAGCAAAAAAAAGTCTTCTGTTATGCCACATTGCCATTTCTTTACAGACCGGAAAGGTAGCAGATAGGCCTGAAACGTTCTTCTGGTATGTCAGTGTGTGGGTATGTGCAGACAGCATGCTCTATGTGTGTCATGCCATGATGATTATACAAAGCCGTAACCCTGGTCCTTCCTCCCAGACGCATGCAACCCATTCATGCAGGCTTGGGAACATGAGGTCACCGGAGTTGTCTCGATGTCACTAGCGGAGTATTACGAGGTTGTTTTTTCCAGTTTTGGGTTCTCGAAGGCTGAAATCCAAAGCGCGCTGCAGCAGGTCGGCGCTGAGGACTACCATGCAATTGTCGACCTGCTGCATGCACGCAGCTCGACCCCCTGTAGCCACGGCGCCTCTGGTAGTCACGTCTCTGACGTGGCAGTGCTGCCATCACCCATGCAGATCACACCCCTGACGACTCCCATCAGCTCTGCAGCAGCTTCCAATGCATCCAGCAAATGCTTATATACTACGACAAACCACTGAGTTTAAATCCTGGACTGAAATGAATGATTTGGGGAAGAGTGTCGTTTGCTTGGAAGAGTGCCGCTGGTAGAAGAAAGTCACAGTGGTTGTGAGCCAACTGCAATCTTTCCTTACGCTCTTGTACCGAGAGCTGCAAGAAGGAAGAGTGTCTTTGATATTCCATCGAGTGTAGCCAGCATCGATAACAGTTTCATCGACGGTAGGGTGTATTTTGTTCAGTGTTTTCTTGATGTGAGGCAGTGCAAACATGTAGAGCAAAGAGAGCAACCAGAACATCCTTCGCTGGATGTGCTGTGGGCGGGGCACAAACTGCTTTTACACGTTTCGCTGGATGTGCTGTTGGCAGGGCGTAAACTGCTTTTAAACGTTTCGCTGGATGTGCTGTTGGCAGGGCACAAACTGCTTTTAAACCTTTCGCTAGATGTTCTGTTGCGGTCAGCAACTCGAGGGTGGTACCATTGCGCAAAGGTGCTTACAGTTTCTCCTGTGACAGAGTCACCTGTTACAATTTTACCTGAGAATGACATCGCCAGTGGCGCAGGTTTACCTGTGCTGTGCTGCATGGAAAGCAAAACGTACCAAACCCGCTGTGCTGTACTGCATGAGACCTGTGGTGTAGATGCATGACAGTAGCTGCTGTGCATGCATGTGCAATGAGGCGGAACACGCAATTGTAGACAGATTTTCATACGGATGTCATGAGGCTGCTGGGGCCCATGGGGTGGGCGGTGGGGGGGGGGGGCTTATTTCGAGAGTAGTGTAATGCGACGTGGTGCAGGATCGGGTGATGCGACGTAGAGGTGCTCTGCGTGCCTCTATACACGAGGTGTCTACTTCTATTTGTCTGGACGAGATACAGGGGTGTATGCACTGTTCTGCCGAAGCCCTATGTCGAGACTTTAAGTTCTAGCAACAGTTTAAAACCACTGTGGTTTTAGCACTGTAGCTTTAAAACCACAGTTTAAAACAAGAGTTTAAACCGAGTAGCCCGTGAAATCGACAGTGGCACGGCGCAGTGGCACACAAAGCGAATATGTGTTACCTTTGAAGGTTGCGAGAACACCACAACACGTTGTGCTGCAGCAACACTGACGTCAATTACACATACACATACAAATTCTCCTAGGCATATGCACTCTTCGCACCTGTGCATCGCACTGCGCCTTGTGCTACTTTTACAGCTACGCAGCTCACAAGCACAAAGAGACAGATCTGCTGACGATGCAAGGCGTTCAACATACCCAAAGCGTTTGACATACAAAAGCTCGATGCAAGTTTCGCACACCAGGTATACGCATTTTCACAAAGCATGTCGGCGAAGAGCTGCCCCCACCAGGTTGTCCCCTTCCTAGGTTGTCATAATCTACAACGAGGATTATTCTTTTTCTTCTTTTCCATTGACCCCCTTGCCGAAAACTGTGGAGGCAGCTGGGCACCCTTGATATTTGCATCATGTACACCACCAAAAAAAACAAATTCCTTCAAAATTGCCAACCCAAAACCCAGTTCTCACGATTCGCACACACTGTCAGAACTATTTCAGAGTGTGCGGCTACTAATTGGGGCCGCTCATAGCCACAAGTGCCATGCCGCGGCACTCGTAGCCACTCGTAGCCACCACAAACAGCGTGCCGCCGCATGCAATGCATGGGATCCCCTCACAGCATGGCCGCCCCGACAGCCAGCACTGATGCTACAGCACCTGTGACCACCGCAGCGTTCGAAGTAGTCTCCACATCTGCATGCACGTCATGCATGCATCATTTTCTTTGAACAGTAATGTGTGCCCATGCAGATGCAACGTTCTCATTCATTTCAGGAGCAGGCAACAGGCTCACTTACTACACACCTGAAAGGCATTAAGGGCTGGGCAACCGCTGTGTAGTGGTCAAATAGGAATGAACCAAAGTACCCAAAAACAACAAACACAAAAGAGCCACAGGCAACAGGCAGCAAAAGCACTCTGCCATGTTGCAATTTGCCATGCAAGGGTTCTGCTTGCCCCGCAAGAGTCGCCGCCTCCAGAGTGGGGGGCTTGGGAGCGATGATCTGGTTGGCCATGTCAAAAATCGCAGTGATGCATCTGTCTGGGTCGGGGATTGGGTGTGGGAGGGAAAGCCGCGAGGCAGAGTATTTGAATTTGAACTCAGTGAAGGGACCCGGAACCCAGACAGGGGGGCATGTGGGGACGGGCCAGTTTCCGCGGGGGGGGGGGCTGGGGGTTGTCACAACTCCCCCCCCCCCCCCCTCCTGGGGAGGGGGGGGAGCCCTCTGTACCCTCTGCCCTCTGCCCCCGGGGCCTCCCCCGTGGGGGGGGGGGGTCCACAGGGACAGGACCATGTGCAGCAACCGTCTCGTTCAGTGTCAAGCCACAGGAGGAAAAGTTGGATACGCACCTGTCGCGTCTGGTTGTGTGCTGGTGGCACTGCTGGTGGTGGTGCCGGTACTGGGACCGCGGGCGTCGGGGTGGGGGGACTCCCCTGCCCCATTCCCCACATGGCACACGTGCGAGCACCATTGCTGCACACGACAAATGGATGTTTTTATGAAACCCTTTACCTAACCCGTTTTGACCCCTGGTGCTTACAAACCGGAAAGGTAGTGACTAGGCAGGAGCCCTTTTTTACCTTGTTGATCTTTCTTGTCAGTTTCCTGATGAGGGCATTTGTTCAACAGCCTCCAACATTATGGAGCCGCATGCCGTAGGGTTTGACCGAAACCTTTTATTTATAGAAAAATCGCTGCACTTAAAGAAGCCCTGGGGGCCAAAAATACTGATACGTGGGACTCTCAAACTGCCAAACTATTGAAAAACACCCCTGATAGGTGAGACCTTCAAACGACACCTCAGGTTTTGGATCTGTTCAGACATGTCAATTTATAAACCGTCCCAATCCGAAAAGAGACCACCTGGATATGACTGGAGAGACCGAGTTAAAAAAGGCTGTCGCTTTTGGCTATTCGGGTGCATGCCTATTCACGACCTTTCCGGTAAGACTGAGTTCAAAAGGCAGTAAACGGGCCAGTGCTTTTATGCGAGGTCAGGGGTTCAAGTCCCTCTCTGGCCAGAGGGACGTCTCGACTTTTCTTCCAGCTTCTGAGCCGGCTTCAAGGAGGCTCCCCCTTTCCTAGGTGATCCGCCACTTCTTTTTTTTAGCGCTGAGGCTGAATCTCACATACAAAAAAGGTTATCGGGAATCTAGTACGGTGAAGCTTCATGAAGTACCCGAACAAAACAGTTATGAATACTCAGACATCACGCTAATCAAGATTGTTGGTTGTACTTAAAGCTCATGTTACACATCCATAGATGCATGCACGCTCTGCAGGATCATTGATCACCAGTGTCGCTTAGTTAGATAAAACAAATATGAATATTTGGGACTCTTTCTTAGGTATATGACCTGACAAACTAAGCCACTCGGGTGATCACTGTGCATGATGAAAAGTAATTACATCCACAGGACGCGGGGGAGAGAGCAACTGCCATAGAAGCTCAGATATAAACTAAGGCAGCGAGACACCAAATGAACCAACAGCCAAAAATGCAAACCTGAAAGGTAGTAAATAGGCATGAACCCAAATAGCTAAAATCAACTAACACAAAACATCCACCACTTCACTCGAATGGCACAACAGCACCATCACGAAAGTCGTTCCCAGCACTCTTAGCCAAACTGCGATCCAGGCTACCAATCGGCCCCCGTTTCTGCAGAAACGACACAGCACAGAGTGCACATCAATCAGCATCAGTAACCACTGTCAGAAGCTACGGGAGCTCGTACTTCTTTGGTGACCACGTCATCTATGATGACGCAGCAAAGGATCTGGCCAGCCGCACAAGTTGCCAACGGGTTGTTGTCCCTCCCTTTGTCTGCATCGTCACAGTCGGGTATCATGCTGCACTCTCCATCATAACCCACCCAGGTAGTTCCACCAGGGTGGGCCACCTTGAGATCTTCGCCCTTCACCTTGCACGTGTTCGCTGATACTGAAACGGCCAGCCACGCCGCCACGCTCACCCACGCTAGCAGCCGTGCCATCCTACCTGTTCTCCTGGACGCCACCCTGTTGCTTCGCACGAAACTGCACCCGCAAAGCTCATAAAATGCTGTACTTTCGCCCATGTTACGTTGACAGCTCGAGATTCGAGGCATGAGCCTCGAAAACTCGAACAACCTCCTTGCGCATTCAGCGTGGGGCGTAGATGAGCGTGCACTGAACTGCGACCAGCCTCGCTGAATTGAACACGTACAGCCGTGTCCCTTGGACGGATCGAAAGCTAGAACAAAGAAATTTCGAAGCAGCGAACCTGCTGAGTATAGTGTAGCAGGATCACCAATTGTACGCGGACTGGTGCTAACTAAGTGGCTTATTGCTGTTCTTGCACGATATTTGGACTCTGAGCGCGAATTCGTGGGTATTTGCAAACCAGAAAGCACTGCCGTACCTCGAACTCGAACTGATCAGGCATGGAGGCACAGCGAGAGCTCATGATGACGACCCGTTTGGTTGGCACAGGAAAGGCGTGCGCGCGCAATCTGTCATGGGGGTACATGCGTACGCACGCGCGCGGCGCATCATGGTACCTGCAGGCATGCTTGGATTTTAAACCTCCCACGCCTTTTACTGCTAGCTATACACATCCCATATGTGGCTTGGGCGGCGTCACGTTTTGCGCCGCTCACATAGTTGCATCTGTTCTGGAGCCCTTCCGCGTGTACGCTCGAACGTGACGCGGGTTGCATGAGTCGCAGAGCTCCTCCCGAGATACCCTCGAGCACCTGCCGCTTCTCCGTTCTCGCACATTTTACTCCAATTGTTACTCATCAGCAACTCAGAACTGGCCAACTTTTAGTCCAGCACCTGCCAATTCAGTATGCATGCGGTACCTACCCTGCTGGCGCGCTATGGCGGGTGCAGAACTTTGTTATACATATGCCTTGTGCTCCATGGCCTTTGCCAGAAAACGTAAGACGTAAAAGATTGCCAGTTTACGTTACCTTGCTCTGTGCACTGCAGCTGTGCCTTCTATGGTTCGTTTTGCTATTTTAAATTCCGGCGTCCTGGCCAGGGCCCTGGTAGATGTGACCACTTTGTTATAAATACCACACTGAGCCAACCATGCTGGCGAGGAAGGAGATGTGAAGAGCGCCATGTAATCCCCTCCCCCTGAAGATGCGAGGAACCTGTGCGTCGTGTGTCGCGCAGATACTAGTACAGTGGCCGGCGATAGCATGCTATACACGCTGGGATATATATATATATATATCACCGGTGTGTGTGGACAAGTGATCGATCATTATATCGCGATCATGATCGTCTCCAGGCACCTGAAGGAGCTCAAGCCCTGTTGTGAACTGAACTGAACGAAAGCTCATGATTTCGCTCAGCCACTGCTGACGTGGACAGCTCCTATTGCCCAGCTTAGTTTGGTTCCAGCTAGTGGTCATGGCGTTGTGTTTTGTCATGTCTATCGCAGTTGGGCCGTAAAGAGAGTGCCGAGAAAGAGATTACATCGACAGGAGAGTGCTGAGAAAGGCTTGATTCGTGATGGTGCTGTTGTTCAATTCGAGTTTTTGTGTGCTGAACTGGTGAGGGTTTCGCCTATAAGGGGTTTTGACTGCTGTAAACAGAACAAAAGTATGTGTAAAGTTACAGGCATAACTCCATAGAATGGCTCATGTACCAGCAAATCATCGCATAGAACAAAAGTAAAACACAACACACAACCACGTACCGTCCCGCACACGCAGTCTGCTCATGCACTAGGTTTAGATAGTTTGGTAGGGGGTTTTGTTTTGATAAAGGTTGCACCGCCCAACCACCAAGAAAACGGAATCTTATTGGGAAAGCACACCATATCCAAGAAGGGCATCAGCACCAGCATGTTCCAACCATGTCCCACCCGCTTTCGTCCCAGGCCAGAATTGAAGGCCTCTACTTGCCCAGCGCAGTCTGCCACTACCCCACCAATGTGTGCAAAGTTACAGGCTTAACTCCATAGCTTGGCTCATGTACCCCACCAATGTCACCAGCAGGCTTGCCAGTCACAGCGGTGGAGGCAGCGGCGGGAAGGCGGGTGTTAGGTTCTGTTCTAATACCAAAAGCGCCCGATCGTAACAGAGATTCGCCTACAATCGTAACAATAGGGGAGGGGGCACTTCCCAGGGAGCCCCCGCCCCCCCCCCCCCGCCACACACACCCTCTGTTGATGTAATTAAGGTCATTGAACACTGAGACATGTAGCACTACATGTCTCAGTGGTCAGTGACTTTGGTTACATCGACACCCTTTCAGGGGGGGGGGGAGGAGGCACTGCAAGGAGCGCACGCACGCGGCCGAGCTCGAGTGTGCGCGGCTCGTGCACCATTGGGACTCCTCTACTTTTGCTGGAGAAGTGGACTAATGCACAACAATGATGCATTAACAGCTCTGCATTCTGAGTGCATGTGCACCCCATGCTCAGACGCACTATTTCTCACGGCGATATACATATGAATGCGCATGTGTCGTTCTGAGTATGGCATGATTACCGATTAGTTTGTTTTTCTGGAGTTCTCTGTAGCCTTAGTTCTCGCCTGGTCCCCTCATGAGCAGATGTTAAAAAAAACCCCCCTTTTTATTGCATAAAAAAAACGGCCTACCTGGGCAAGTGTGAGTCAGTGTTGTTTCGTGATGCCGAGAGAGCGAAGAGTAGGAAGCATGTCTTGAACGG
>JAUMHD010001752.1:0-17606 GCA_032359135.1 Ulvella scutata
AGTGGTGGATGTTTTGTGTTAGTTGATTTTGGCTATTTGGGTTCATGCCTATTTACTACCTTTGCGGTTTGTAAAGATACATAACTGTCTTTCTCATCGCAAAGATATATGGTACGCAATCGAACTTTGCCCAGCAAAATGGCGATACTCACCATGGACCGAACTACATGGCAACGAGAACACAACAGTTCACCGATGAGACAGTGTATTCTGACAATATACTCGCCATCTTGCGCAAAGCGTCAGGATTGAAACGGTGCAGCCTTACAGGGGGACAGTGTAATTACATTACTGCAAGTAGCTGTTACTTGAAGCAGCTACAAATGCAGAAGTACATTCGACACAAAATGGCTGTAACTGTAATTTCCAGCCCTGCAGGGTTCTGCAAGCAGAGCAAGGGGGGGTTGGGGGTCTGTCGGCTTGCCATCATCTCAAAATTTTGAACATTGCCAGAATCACGATGCCTCGCGAGTGAGCGTCAACACAGCAGGTAGATGGTGGTGGGAAGAGCGGCTGCCTGACCTTCTGCTGCGTCCGCATCCGCTGGGCGCTTGTCCCGCACCATGTGCAAGCCCCAGCCATATCTGCATGAGGGGCGTAGCAGGCGGTGCGGAACAAGCCCCCCCCATCCCCCCCCCCCCCCCCGCTGACGCCGGTGAAGCCACGCGGCACGCGAGCGCAGGCCGAGGTGCCGTAGGGTTTGGCCGAAGCTCGAGGGGCTCGCACAGGCCCTGGCAGCCACTCAATTTGCCAGCTCAAGCACCACATCACAATGACGGGCCTGCTCCAGCTGCGGCTGCGCTTGTGAAGGATCGCTTGAATACTGCTTACCCCTCTGGACATAGCGATTTGCCCGCGCACTCATGTGCCCGAGAGAGAACGGCCAAGGGCAATGAAACTGCTACACCTGCATTCTGGGGCCACGCATGCAATGATGAAGTCGTGATGCGGCGTCATGCAGCCTGTGGGCACCGACCTGAGTTCGCTGCATGACTGCCATTGACCTCATGTACACACATGACTCGTACCGATCCACCACACACTTGCTTGATGCACTGCATGGTGTCGTGTGCTGCTGGCATGGGGACCCTCAGTGCTGCAGCTGTGGGTACTGCTCCTTGTTGGTCTGCTTGTTCCCGCTGAGTTGGATCCTCCGAGTTGGCTGCTTCTCTAGCTCCGCGCCTCGCAGCCTACGGCTGGGTTGCATGCTTCTGCAGCGCTCCTCACTCCTTGTGTCTGTAAGGTTCAGCCTAGTCTAGCCTAGACGATTCTGGAAGGTTTCGGCGATTAGGTTATGTCATGCAATTAGCTGCTCACTGGTCTGCACCTTGAGCGCTTGTGAATATATGAAGTCTCTGATTCGGTGACCCTGTGTTTGGTTCAATTTGGAAGATTTTTCTTGCTGGAGGTCGGTTTCCCTTCACAGGGGCCTGTTCTGAACTTCCACAGGTCATCACATGGACAGTGTCCCTCGCTGCGTCAGTGCTGATGCCAGCTGATCTGGTCTCCGTGATGCACTGCAGCGGTGCCCAGCACAGCAGCCTACATCGAGCTAGCGGCACAATAAGAGGGACACACACGATCAGATACAGTCATGGTTCGTGCCAAACACTGTTGGTGAAGGATGGAGCAGCAGGATTGGATGGTGGAGCGAACATAGACGCCTGTTGCTCCATTCTTTGCGAAATTGGTTCGTTTGCAACAGCCCAACCCAGGGAGACTTCCGGCTTCATTCTTTCCTTCAGCTGCGCGTGTCATCCCTCGAGCTGGGGCCCTCCCAGAGCCCTGCTGGGGAGCTTAAGCCACTGCACGGAGCACTCCTGCAACCCTCTTGGCTTACAGGCGAGGGCCATTCGGCAAGTGATGCAGATGTTCTCAACAGCTCTACATTGTGTAATGGAATCAACACCAAAGCCTAGAAACTGGACTCGCCGGTACTCAACAGCTTTACATGCCCTTTGTGGCCTGGAACCAACGTCACAGAGAACCAAATGGACTAGCTTGCACCCAAATGGTACAATTAGCTCTTCGTAGCCTGGAACCAACGTCACAGACAACTGAGTGGACTAGATTGTGCCCAAATGGTACAACTAGTACAACTCCTCCTCCTGGTGGGTCTGGATGGTGCAGTCAGAAGTTGGGTATGCTACGCAAGTGAGCACGAACCCCTTCTCAATCTGATCGTCATCAAGGAAGCTCTGGTCGGACTGGTCAATCTCTCCATCCTGCAAAGCAAGGAATGCATGATGCCTGCTGTTGTGGATCCAGCTAGAAACCTACAGGGTTTCCCACACCGACATGGCGGTGGACAAAGCAGGCATTCTTCTCATGCTGCATGTCACTCCCTGAACGGTCTTGAGGATTTGTACCACCACTGGCTATATATACAGCGTGCCAAGCGGGCCATGCGGTGTCCGCGGAATGCGGAGTCACCATGTTAAAAATTTGCATGGCAGCATCCCACGCTTTCACAACAGTCCGCAAACGAATCAAGAAATATAACTTGAACGGTGCGCTGGCACGTTCCCGAGGGTGCTCGATACAAAGCTCGAGGGTAGCGCCAGAACCCACCACTCACATGCGCGAAGGATTCTGCCTAATAAGAAAACAATGAAAAAGATTTATGAAGGTGAGCAGCGTACGACGATCTTGCCGGTGCAAGAAGAGCATGCCCCATTGCGGCATGAGGCTGGAAGGTCAATGCCAGCCTCCTGCAAAGCAAGACACACAATCTCTCAGATATTTGGCCTTATGACAGGGTTCTACAGTTTAATGCCGATGAGACAGGGCGCAACGCAGGGGAGGGGGGGCTGCGGGCGCGGCGCTGTTGCATCGCTCAGATGGCTTACAGGGATGGGATGGCTCACTGCTGGCTGATCATGGCAAGACAAGGAAAACGGAAATCTTTCTGTGCTACATATAGTATCACCCGAACGGCACAGCATGGCATACATGTCGAATCATACATCTGCGGCATCAAGAATGTACACATCATCCGCGCATTCGAAGGTCTCTTCTGAGCCACCTTCCAGAACCAGCTTCACATTGTATGATGCTTGTGCCTTGACGGAACGGGCAGAGATGCGGCCCTGGGGCACGACCTTGGCGATGGTAGCCTTGTTAGAGGGGCGAGCTGCGCAGATCATGGTTGCAAAGACTGACAGTATGAATGTGAAGGGTGCAAAGTATCGTTCAGAGTTGTCAACAGTAGCTGGACGTTTCAAAGTTATAAGAACTGGGCGTTAGGGGCGATGGTTTGTGGCGCTGTAGGTATGCACAATTATCGTGATATCTCGGGGTCCGATTCCATGCATATGGTCAAAACAAGTTATATGCAAATATAACATGAAACGGCATAATCCAGTGGTTTTCGGAATTCAAAGGGCGATAGTAATTCGCGGGACGCAATGCTCTTTTTTTCGAACTTGCCACATGGCGGAATGCATGCAATTCGTTGAAGGGGAACCCGAACAAAGACGGGTAGTAGCTCTAGCCGGATGCATGCTCCGCGGATGGCATGCTCCGTGACGGAGCATGAGTCCTCTCAGAGTCAATCTAACATCAGAGGACGGAGGCTCCGTCCTCTGATGCAAACAGAGAAAAGATGCAAACAGCCCTTCCACAGCAACTGATGCACAAATGACATTCCTGGCATGTTGTACAGGTGACGCCCCTGTAGCCACAGTCTCATGCATATCGATCCTGTACCAACAAACCGCAAACCAGATTGTATTGTTCAGTACAACACAGATTGTAATGTATTGACTGGGACTCGAACCCGGTTGCGACCACACGAGAGATCGCTGAGTTGAAGGTCAATCCCAAGACCATGTTCAGATAGACATCGCCATTGCATTGGGATTCAACTCAAATGCAAACATCCGTGCATAACGTGTTGACTCCTACCTCCGCCGCACGGCATCTTGCTTTTTTGGCTCTACTGCGGGGGCTGAGCTGAGGGGATTCTGGAGGTTTGCCACTCAGACTTCGCGGGATTCGCTTGCATTTTCCAGGGATGTGGGGCCAGTTCATAGCGAGTGACCGAATGGCACCAGGTACCCATGGGTATACCCAGAACCCCAACAGCACCCAGAGTCTTGGATGTGAAATCCGGATGGATGGCTGGTGCCCGCCACATACGTGATCAGTTTTAGGTGGGGTCCACTGGTCAATGCGCGAATACTGTCGGGACGTGAATAGTTGTGTGCCTGTCACCGAGCACGCTCGTCTGCCCCGAAACGAGATGAACATTGATGGGCAAGAATTCAAATCGACAGAAACTGTACTCCTGTTCGCGTTTCCCCGCTTTGAGCCCACCCCTCGTGTTTCGTCAGTCTCTATTCCCTTCACCCTCCTGAACTAACCCTGAAGTTCACAATTGACCTCAGTGCTGCGCCGATCACATCATGTTGTATCAGGTTCTGTATGCGAGCACGTTCCAGAGGGCACGCACAGGTGGCCTGTGGTCAAAGCCATTCTGAAATCAGTTCCAGCAGCTCTTTGGATGCGAAGTGGGCGGCATGGCAACTGCAGTGCGGGGCGCGGTGCATGAGGGCTGCTGCCATGAGCGGCAAGCCCGCACCAGGAGGCCCTCCATGGGGCCTGTGCACACGGTGCAGGGGCGTCACGGAGTGGGACAGTCTGGACCAGTTGCGGCTGGGAGTACATGAGGGCAGACGTACCTGAAGGAAAGGCAGAGGTTGCTGAAGGTCTCTGATAGTATGTGGGCGGTGCTGTTGTGCAGGCGCAGTCTGTGCCGCGCAGACCCAGTTGCTCCCAAAGGCGCGCAAGTTGCAAACATTCAGATCGTTCTCCTTGATGGCGGATTCATGTCTGCTCTGCACGAACAGAGTGCACTGCCACACCCACACATCGCATTCATGCCTTGCCACCGTGTAAGTTCTATTCTGCTTATACAAGGCAACCAAGTCAGATCTGAGTTTGCATGGAGCAGCAACGCAGCGCTGCCAGCTCTCTTCGTAGCAGCCTGAACAGGTGGACACACCGGTCTATGAAAGCAGCCTCCCATTTGATGGATGGGCCCGAGCGCCGCTCATGATGGCCCAGCAGCCCCTGGATCCTGAATGTTAATCATCACAGGAATAGGTCCCATCAGAAACAGCAAGTTGCGTATGCACAGTTACGGAGCGACGGTGTTCTGTTATTGCCAATGCCCTTTCCCGACAGGTTCGGCGGTGAAGAAACAGCCAGAATGGGCTGGGAGCATAGCCCAGTTGTGTCACTTGTTTCTGCTACAACGTTTTGCCACTCTGCCACTCTCCCACAAGCAGCAAGGGCCAGCTGCAGTACAGGACAGAGTGGTTTGTGTGAGACGATAAAAATGGCTTCCAGCACCCATAAAGACAACTTGCAGAAGCCAGGTTACAGTGTCCAGACGAACTTGGCGCAGGCGTGACAAGCGACAGTGCGCCAATTTGCTCCCAGGCCTGCTAGGCTGCACCGTCTGGATCTTGTTGTTTGCGTGACCCAGATGTTGTTTCACGCGGCCTGGGCATCTACGAACCGGAAAGGCAGTTTTAAAATAGCCAAAGTACTGCACTCGAATCCATAGAATATTGGCACAACAGCGCCATCATGAAAGTCTTTTCCAGCACGGGCGGTTTGGGCAGAAAATTGTTTTTTTACAAATAAAGAAAAGATTAAGGCTGTGTCTCGACGTCAAGATCGGCAGTATTATAGCCCGTGTTGCAGGAATTGGGTAACCGAAGCAGCGTCACGATGCGATAGGACTCAGGACGTCCGCAAAGCCCTATGTTCACGAACATGCTATCCGCAATTGCTGGATCGGAATTAAATACCCTCAGACAATCTTGTCTACGCAATTGCTGCATTCTGTTATGAAAGGGTTGCACAACGTGGGAATACTGTGCTGAAAATTTTCGAAAACCATCAACAATGATGCATGAAGGATAAAAGTTCAAGCGTCGTTCAACCTTGGTTCATCACCCATGGATTCATACCAAAGCTGAATGAGACACAGGTTCTACTGTGCCTGATCGCGAGTGTTGTTGCCTGCTTGCTCGCTGTTGCCTGCTTGCCCATCGAGTGGCAGGCCACGCAGAGCGTACGAGTATGCAACCGCGAGGGGTCTATACAATTGATTCCAGTTTGGAAATCGTGTGTTGTAGGTGACTGATGAACAATTCGCGGCGTGATTGGCAGCATTGGACTGGCAGTGAACTGCATGGCGTTTTGTGTCTGAGCAACGCCTTCCTAGAAACACTCCATGCCACCGGATGCTTCATAGCAATTTCGCTGTCGTTTGTTGTCTATGGCGTGCTCCAGGAGCGCATGATGACGGTTGGATTTGGGGCGCAGCAGGAGAGGTTCACATGGTCTCTATTCATCGTTTTCTGCAACCGATTGCTCACCTGCAGTATCGCCCTTGGGTTGCAGCTGCTACAGAGACGCTCCGTGTTGCCCGTTGCACCGCTGATGTCTTACTCAGCTGTATCGTTCGGAAATTTGGTTGCTTCAACATGCCAGTACGACAGCTTGAAGTACATCACTTTCGCTCTGCAAACATTGGCCAAATGTTGCAAGATGTTACCAGTCATGCTTTGGGGGTTTCTCATTGGCCGACAAAAGTATACGGCAACAGAGCTGGCCACTGCCTCAGCAGTGATGGCCGGTTGCGCAGCATTCATCTTCTCAGGCAATATCCTGAACACCACTATAGACGAAGAGAAGAAATCGCGCTTCTATCTCATTGGTATCGTGTTGCTGTTAATGTACCTTGTGTTTGATGGCTTCACATCCACATGGCAGGACAGACTGTTTGCGGGATTTGACATGGACACAGGCAACCAAGTGCTGTACACCACGTTGTGCTCCACAGTCCTGAGCTTCATAGTGCTTGTTTGTTCCCGCGAGATGGTAGAGGCAGGAGCATTCCTGAGAAGGAATCCACAGGCATGGGTATACATCACAGCAGTGTCCTCAGTCGCAACAATCATCCAGTACTTCGTTTCGTACACAATCAAGGTCTACGGAGCACTTAATTTTGCGACTCTGATGACAGCTCGACAGTTCTTGTCGATCATAGCCTCGTGCATCATCTTCAACCACCACTTTACAGTTGGACAATGGTGCGCACATCTGCTTGCCAAAGTACACAGTGCCTTGCTAGCCGCAGCAACCCTTTCTTTGTCCGTCTAGTCACACTGGGCCACTCTCACATTTATGTTTTGATGGCAACGCATGAATGGCCCGTCTTGTACACAGGCCTGTGTTGTTCTCCAGGTGCATGTATAAACTAAATTCATCTCACGAGATGCTGTGACCTGCAGGATGGGCACCCTGGTTGTTTTTGCCGCTTTAGCGCTGAGTATGACAGAGAAGCAGCGGGCACAAGCAGACCGGGAGAGGGGGAACAGAAAGGACGTGCAGGGACCGCCCAGCCTACTAAGTCCTTTCCCCCCCCGCAAACTGACAATCCCTTCTGCGGAGCTGCCAATCGAAGGCTACGCATCCAGCTCTACTGCTGAGCAGCGGTACTATACGGTGTTCTCCAGCCGACGTACCCCAGGCTCCCGGGACACGTCCCAACCGCAAGACCACACACTGGCCACACGCCCTGTTGGCCCACTGACATCTAGCGCCTCTGGCAGTGCTCCTGGCGACTGAGAGCCTTTTCTCACCGCATAGTGTGGTGCATGCTCCAGACGGCAGACTTGCATGCTGATGCAACAGCATGCAAGCCTGCCGGTGCCTGGCTGGCACATGTGCTATGTCAGAAGCGTTAACAATCTTTTCGAGGAATGAATGACGTGGAATTCCAGATAATTTCTTCTTTACTTCGCATGTCTACTCTATGGTATAGTATTGCGCGAGATGTAACTCAGGCTGATGAACTAACACGCATGCGTGTAGAATGATCGCTCGGCAGGCTGCCAATGCTGCACACTGCTGAATTTCGTGTCCCTGTATTGTGTGTTTTGTTCAATACGTGCAGAACACGCCCCGTTTCGGGCCTGTTGCCGCACTGGTTGAATGCCTCCCTGGAGATGGGGATGCCATGCCGCCCCTCCACTGCGGCACTCCCGGCCCCCCTCTGCCTGATGCTGCTGCCACATCTACCCTGCCCCTCGTACTGCAAGTACTGCGCAGCCTGGGTCTCCTGCCACAGAAGGCTTGGAGATGGCGTACGTTCTGCTGTGTGCATGGCGTTGCGACTGTGCCCATGCAAATTTGCTGAAACATTGCGGAAGCTAGCTGGTGAATGAAGGGCCAAGACATCCAAGTCCTAACAAGAACAAGTAATTGAGAACCACCCCAGTTAGAAGGTTGGTTGCGGTGACTGAGTTGACACACACAGAACAGGGGCATCCACACATAGCACATCGCAAGACCTGGTGCCCCCAAACGGAATGTTTTCCCTTGCACACCCGTGAAAATAAATTCAAGAGTGTGTGAGGGGATGCATGGGGGCGTCATGGAGCTTGAGTGGCACAAGCCTCTTTACAACAAGAAGCTGACCGAACCTGCCTCTGCACCTGCTACTCTGCCTGCTGCTCTCCAGTGGAAAGCCCCTGCATGCGCGCAGCCAGCACGTCTTCAGGCAGGGGCAGCCTCTGAGGCCCATCAAACACGGAACTGAACGAATGGGCTGTTTGGGCCTTGGAGAAAAAAAGTTTCACGCTCTCGTCCGCCCCCTCCACCCCCTTCATCCAGCTATGCACCTCTACGCACTCTGCCACGGTGCTTGCCGCGGCGGCCAGGTCCATACCCGCAAGCTGCTTGGCGGCCGCAAGCACATCTCCGGTGGCGCGCGCACACACCCTCGCCACCGCGAAGTGCACCCGCAGCGGCGCATTGGCCCCGCCAGCCTGCTTCAGGAAGTCCTCGTTGAGATCCTCCCACGTGCGGCCACCTGCGCAGCATGCCAGTTGGCCGCCTGCCCCTCACACATGCCTCCCTGCCACTTCACACAGGCACCAACGCCCAGCAGCACACAAGGAGAAGCAACGAGCAAGCCGCGGTGCATCAAGGGGGCCTGGCCCACACTGAGCGTGACCATCACACATGCATGCAACAAACAGAGAAAAGCAGATGGCATGTGCGGCAGAGGCTGCACCGGTCAGCTTCTTCAGCTCGGCCTCCATGCCCTCCCTCGCCACCTTGATCTCAATCTGCGGCAGCCGCCTCTCCAGCCACAGCAGCGCGCACACACGCAGCCAGTGAGCGTCCGCACTTCTAGCATCCAGCGCGCACGCCTGCTTGGCAGCCTTCAGAGCCAGGTGGGGCTTGTCCAGCCTCTCTGCCACATCGAACCCCACCACGTGCGTGCGCATGTCCTTAGGCGCGTGCGTCTTCAGCATCTGTGCAAGCTTGTCGGCCTCTGCGAGGGGCTGCTCTGTGGCCACCAGTTTCTGCCCCAGCGGGTCCTGCAAGGTGCCCTTGCTGTCAGAGCGTGCGACATGCATGCATGCATACGTGCCTCGCTCACGTACCGTCGCGTCGGATGCTGTGGCAGCATGGGCATGCATGCCTCGTGCTTGGGAGCTGGCAATCCTCCTCAGAGCGCACTGCATGCCCAGCGGACAGTCGCAGACCTCTTCGCGACAGAGTTCACAAGCAGGTGGGCCCTTCAAGTCCCCAAATGTGCCTCTCCTCCATGCATGCGGACGAAGCAGTGTCTGATGCGGGGCCTGCAACAACTGCAGAGGGGGGGGGGGCATGCACCTCATCAAACTTTCCTGCATTCTTCTTTGCGTGGTGAGCCGCTCGCTGCTTCTCCAGCTTCTCCGCCTCCGCCTTGGCCACTTTCGCGGCCTCCTTCTTCTTCTTGTCTAGAAACTTCTTCTTCTGGGCGTCTGTCATGCCCTGCAGCTGCCGCTGCTCCGCCTCCTCTGCCGCGGCGCCCGGGGGGGAGGCATGCAGGCGCAGGTAGCACTGGATGGCGCCCACGGCGGCGTCCCGGTACGCCTGTGCAGAGTAGATGGCGTCCTCCATCTGCAGCATGCCCATGTACGCCCGCAGAGTCGCCTTGCGCAGGCAGTAGCCGTGAAAGTCCCATTGGTCCTCTCGAAACTCATCGAAATGTGTCACTACAGCCCGAAACATTTTCAAGGCCTGCACACACACTTTACATCATCAGCAAAGAGGCCACTAGGCTACCCAAGACAGGCGGGTGCGGCACCCTGCAACTTGACAGCCTTCCAGATGGGACGCCGGCAAGCCTGCGCCTGCCCCCGCGGGCCAGGGGCACACCCACAGCGAGGTGGCGCACCATTCCAAGGTCCCCGAAGTTGGCGTGCGCGCGGCCGCTCTCCACCTCATACCACATCACTTGCATATCGAACAGGTCGCTCGGGGCAGCCTCCGAGTCGGTGCCGCGCGTGAACAGCAGCGCCGTCTCCTTCGCCCGCACCACCTCTCCATTACGAAACATATACTTTGCAGCCATCGAGTTCACATATCTGTCTGACTTGTCCAGCCCCCTGGCGGCGTCCGCCGCACACACTGCCCCCTCCGCGTCCCCCACCGCCGCAAGCACGTCCGCCTTGGTGCAGAACACCTCCACGCGCGCCTCCGCCTCTCCCACCGCCGCCTCGGCTGCTGTCACATGCTCAACAGCAGCATGCATGCGGCCCATGTGGCATGCGTGCTGTGCGAGGTACAGGTGCAGCCACACGGCCTCCTCCCCAGCCGCCTCCTGCAGCGCCGCAGCCGCCTCCGCCCACAGCACCGGCTCCTTTTCTGCGTTTGCCAGCAGTGGCCGCAGGTCCGAGAACAGCGCCCAGACGCCTTTCTGTGCAAAGCGCTGTATGCGGGAGCGCGCGCCTGCTGCAAACTTGTCTCCCGACAGAAAGTCCAGGGGGATTCGCTCGACTGCGTTGCAGCGGGGGTGCAGCTCGGCGAGCTCAGCGTACACCGTCACCAGCTTGCCCCTCACCTCGTCGGATGGCTGCTCCATGGTGTCATCCGCAAGCTCCATTGCCCGGCACAGCCCCCTGCGTCACAGGCTGCCTGTCAGCGCAACTGCAGCGCATGCATCTGCGCGGGGCCACTGGCTGCGTACACCCCTGCTTCACGCCATGCCAGTCTGAACATCGGCACCTGCAAGATTATGTGCCAGAGGACCTAGAAACCCAACAAATACGCATGGTAAGCCTAACAATTGTGCTCAAGTGATGCCAGCACAGAGGGCTGTACGGGACATGTTGTGCTGCAGAGCGGGCGGCATGGCAAGCCCACCAGCACACCGAGATGGCGGTCTGGCGGCCGCGGCGGCAGAAGCAGCACCATGTGGCGGGCGCGCACCTGTGATAGTCATAGTTGTCAGGGATGGCGCTGATGAGGCGGCGGAAGAGGGCCGCGGCCTCCTCGCGGTTGCCCATGGCAAGCTGGATGCTGGCCTGCAGCTCCAGAGCCCCCAAGCGGTCACACACGCGTGGCGCAGCGTCCTTGAGCAGCGTGCTGGCCGCCTCGTGCTTGCCCGCCTCATGCAGGATGCTGGCCCTGTACAGCTCAATCTCGCCCAACTCCACCCGGTCCTGCACTGGCGCGCCTGAGTCCCGTGCACCGTTGCCCTCCTGTGTCTTGAGGTACGACTGCAGAACCTGCACACGTCGGCCCTGTTGTTGGCGTTGCATTGCGGCCATGCATCTAGTGGTCATGCATGATGTCTGAAACACCAGAAACTTCCGCAGGGGCAGGAGCCCGGCCGGTTCTAGTGACGTCATGCCATCAACAAGCGAGCCACACAGTAGTGGTAGCTGCCTGAGAGCGGCCACGCTGTGCGGCTGCTGGCCTGCCCTCCGCACAGCAGCAAAGCGCAGCACGCAGTGACATCAGCGCGCAGCTAGGTGTGCAAGCTAGACGCACATCAGCGGCAGTGGCATGGTTCTTGTCCATGTGGTGAGCCACGGCAAGCAGCATCCAGTTGTTGCGGTTGGTGGACCGCAGGGCCAGCATCTTGGCTGCTGTGTCCACCAGGCCCTTGACATCCCGAATCTGCATCTGAATGTTGCTCAAGTCCCTATAGAGGTTCAGATTCTCGGGGTCCCTCTTGATAGCGTTCAGGTAGCACTTTTCAGCCTGCTGATAGTCTCGGTCAGACTTGTGGAGGATGCCAAAGACATGCCAGCACATGTGAGACTGCATGTCAGCCTTGAGGGCCGCCTTGGCTATCTCGTGTGCTTCCGCACGCCTCTCTGGGTACAAGCAGAACAGGTTGATGCCTTTCATCGCTAGGGTCTCGCCGTGGTCGGGGCATTTCTTCAAGATCTGCATCACAGAAAGGATTGTTGAGCACCAGGAGCAGCGTTGCAGCGCTCTTACACGATTCACAAGCACTCGTGACAGTACGGAGTGCTGTTTATTGTTTCAGACGACTCTGCCAGCTCAGAAATAAGCTTGGAGATCACCGGGAGACACGCGTCGCGCAGCTGCAACAGGTGGCACACTGTACACACTGTCGCTCTTGCTGTACTAACTGCAGACCCCCCATGGCTCCAAAGTAAGCTTAGAATTCTAGAGCTGGCGAGGATCATACCTGATCTACAAGCTTCAGAGCTTTCTTGTACTGGCGTCCTTCATGGAGCTTCACCACCTGCGCATTAGCATGCTACAGTCGGGGAGCGCACGAAGCACGGCTCGCTGAAATCAGTTGCTTATCATAAAATCAGCAACTTTTCTTGCCTTGTCATGGGACAACCAGCGCCGATTCGTGTGGGTAGTGCCCAGTACCTGCTTGAACAGAGACTCCTCCTTCGCCGGCAATGGCTGCTTCGACTTCGCAGACATACTGATGAACTGCCAAGCTCGCTAGTACAACGTGCTACGGTGTTGTGTCAGTCATCTAGGGAATAAACTTGGCACCAAGTGCCGCCGTGCGATGTGGAGGAGCTCAAAATTGAGATACACACTCGCAGCCGCTTCCGACGATTTCGTACTGAGCTATGTTTCCAACAAGTATCCACACGAGGAATATAAAGCGGGAATTGTGTGTACAAGCGCCGTGATCAACGGCGAGATCTGCCGGCTGCAAGGGGTAGAACAGGCGTTGGCCACCTGCTCTTGAAACCGCGAGAACGGTCTCAGTGTCTTGTCACCAGAGTTCTTAGTATTACATCACACCTCAGACGGTAAGGTTTGGGAAGTGTGTGCTTCCACGGACTCAGTGCCCACAGGTGCTGTGCACCTGAAGACACCCACCTGATGCAATTGCATGAGGTGGGTGGCATGCAAGCTATGCCCCCAATAATCGTCATGGGTAGGGACGGGGGGGGGAGGGCACTTACAGTCACACCCTCAAGTTGCATGAACGTTTTCTTCCTGAACTGACAAACCAAACATGCGTAGCAGCAATGCAGCGATGCCACTCCTGCACTACAGTGAAACCCCCTCTGCCAATATTTGGTATCTCAGATACTGGCTCACAACGCACCCACATCCCCGTTTACGTAAGCGCAACCTCGGAGTCCTCGTTAAAGAAAAATATTGGCTTTCGCTCCTTTCATTGATCATGACTGGAACATGTCCACGATTATACTTGTGCATACCAGCGCTGTTCTCTTGCTTAGATTGATCTGGGGACTGTTTGATGACTTCTAAGCCGCAGTACCAGAGGTGTCGGCTTTTTGCCTGGTCTTTGTGGGCCATAGAGACGTGGGGCAGTGTCCACCAAGGAAGTCTTCCGCTGTTCTCATCAGTGCAGAACCCCACAAGCCACCCGTCGTCCTCAGGCTGCTGCAGCGCACAGGAAGGCTGCGCACGTGACACGAAGCACAACTCCCCGCACACGAAGCCCTCTGGCAGCTGGATGGCGCCCCTCAGGCCCTTGTCCTCGTCCGCTGTGTTGTCCACCTTCACCAAGCGGTTCAGGCTGCATCAAGCTTTGGATGCCTCTTAACTTGTCACAGACTTTTGTACTTGTTCGACTCAGACCTAGGTTCAGGTATCATGGAACGATGCACAAAAGGGCGAATGGCACATGAAACAGCGCCCAGAGTACACCTTGCTAAGCATCAGAACCAGTGTTTTTGATTTGGAGTATATATCCTGAATTGCAGATGAATTTTAGAAAAAAGTCAAAAAGTGGGGCCGATTTTTCGATAATATGCCCCCCTGGCATCGCCTTGCCCTTGATCGGTGGATTCAGGTCTGTGCGCCCTTATGCCACGCCGCACGCACCCATGCAATATGATTTGGCACGCACACAAGAGTACGCTACGCAGCTTATAAAAAGCGTGAGCCTGCGGATCTCGGTTACATCAGCTAATGGTTGCACTCGGGGCAGTGTCTCAACTTGCCTCAGTATCCCCATCTGGTTCGTATTCTGTCTCGCTGCCATCTTGTCCTTCCTCCTCAGACCCTGCACAGCACAGGCACAATGTTCCTGGTTGCATAGGTTCTGCTATGCTGGAGGGAAGCTGCCCTGCGCTAAGGACCACTATGCAGTTATGTTACTCCACTGCTTTCATTTCACGCAACACAACCAATCCCAGGGATAATCAAAGGCAAGAATACTCGATGGAAATGCCAGATTTGCTTCATACGACGAACAGAGCTGCGTGCGAGCTCTGAATATATCACATCGTGTCAATAAACACAGCAATGCCACCAAGCGTAGCTCTGTGAGACAGTTTTCAAACCTGAAGAAGGTAGACTGCAGACTAGTAAACCTACCTTATTCACTGCCTTCCTCTTCGTCCTCATCTTCCACCTCTGAGCCCTCCCCATCCTCCATGGCGCTCTTGACAGCTTTCGCAGCAGCTGCAGCGTTGGCAGCAGCCTTTGCTGCAGCCTCACGTAGCGCTGGTGCATTCTTTGCGGCCTCGGTTATTTACTCGACCAGAGCTGGGTACTGGGCCATGGCTGCTAGCAGCAGTGCTGATCGATTCTGGATGATGAAGTTGGCACGTGAACGCGGGGCTGCCAGGATAGTTGCAAGCGCATCAATGGCACCCTCCCGAGCAAAATTACGTGCAAACACCGGCGTATTGGTCACCAGATCTGTTGACAGGGACTGTGCCCTGCACAATTCTCTCTGCATCGATAGTTGGCGCCGCTTTGGGAACTAAATTGGTGAAGTATCAGCCGGCAATATGTTTTCTAATTATTCTCATCTAGCTAGAATCAGGCGGAAAGGGCAACGTGAGATTCTTCATAGGTAGTCCTCATGCACAACACCCACCGTTTCGCCTGATGTCTACTTCCGTGCCCACATTCAGCCTGTTCCCCAAAGTGATGATGTTTGTGAGATGCCGAAAGGATGGCCCAATTAAAGGAACGCACTTGCTCTGTACTGGTATTGTGTATGGAGGGGAGATCAGACTGCGCACAACATTCGCAACTTGAGGCTTGCGTATCACACTGGCCACCATAGGCTGACGGCAAACGACCAATGCCAGCGGCCGGCTGCTGCAAACATTAGTGAGGACTGTGAGTGCCTCTGTTCGAACCTGCAGCCAGCATTATGCAGTCGAAACTTGTAGGAGGAACACCAAGTCAGCCAATGAGCTGGTTCTCCCAATTCATAGTATACGTATTCTCACTCGTCCATGAACCAACTTTGGGCTGAGTGCCGATCCCCCTGCCTGTGTGCCAAGCAAGTCCGGACGAAGTCCCGTATCTACGAGATACCTGAAAATTGCAAGTCCAGCTGTATGCCATGTCCACACTGCCACGCAATGGCTGGCCCCACAGCACGGAAATAAATCCGTCCGGAAAAAAGAAATGAGCACTTTTACGGAGCATGCATGTGTTGTCCGCAAAAGTTGCGTGTGTTCGCAGAGCATTTATCCGGACCCCGCTATCTCGCCTTCGGAAAAAAGGCGCATATTTCCGTGCTGTGGGGCCAGCTAGTGCATACCTGACCACATCGAGCCACCTTCGCCACCCCACCTAGCTCGACTGCAGTCGAGCTAGGAGGGGTACCAGCTGGTACAAATACGGGGTGATGGCATGTGATGGCATTACAGCGAGCGGTCATGCATAGCTCATTTCCAGAGGCGGGAAGCCGTTCATGTTTTTTGAGCTTTTGCCACTACCGAGCACATCACTGGTGTGGGTACACGTATTTGCGTGTACCCACACGCAAGTACGTGTACCCACACCAAAGGTTCTACTGCAAGGAAAACAAGTGCCAACGAAATCCTCAGGTAGATCGAAGTGACAGAGGTCGGTGGTCGTCTTGAATCATGAAGCGCGCGCATTCATTCATTAGCAAGGGTCACCCGAGTGCCTTTTCAGTCATGAAGGCAGAGGAACATCAACCCCGTCATCAAGCCCGAGCTTCGCGCAAGGAGGCACAGGTGCGGAGCTCCAATGTCAGTTTAGACGTAGTCGGATGGACACTGAACATCCATGAACAAGCATAAGCCTAATTGCTGTCAGTGGGTGCGCCTGATTGCTGTGTGTGGGCGCACGCGGTGTGGTTTGACCGCACCTGGTCTGTTGCCAACCTTGCTAAAGGGCTCGACTCTGCTCGACAGCCATGCCAAGCGATCTCTGGAGATATGTGTTGAAAGTTACGTCAAGAACGGACGATTCCGTGCAGGCAGTGCTGGTGTCCTCGTTAGCGGCAATTTGTGTTGTAGTCTCAGCGATGCAGTGTCCAGACGCAACGGCGGTACGTCTTGCCTACTGGTACTGCGTCTAGATCTTGTTGTGATGCGAAGCCTTCTGGGCATATGCACTTGCAAAGACTCTCTGGGGTTCGGTGATCAGGACAGGTCTGGCTGTTACGCCGATCAAAGTTGCCCTCGCCGTTTTACTGCTTTAGGCCCCGGATATTGGGGATGTGCGTTTCTCTGGCCTGTAGTGATCTGAGCGGCATCAAGAATGACAGTGGAAGCTGATGAGCCCATCTTCATGCAGACACAGATCTATAGACACCGACGTGGCTGTCCTCAGGACCGAGGTGGCTGTCGTCAAATCCGAGCTGGAAGGAGTGGAGAATAAAGTTGATTCCATTCGAAATGAACTTGGAGAAATCCAAGTTCAACTTGTCGAAATCCGAGTTCAATTAGCTAAGATAATTGCTACCAAGACAGCTGACGAACGAACTGCCGGTGGCTTCGTCTTAGGGGTTGTCTCCTCGGGGGTCATCGCATTCTTGGGCAGAAAGATGGAGCAGGGTTCTGGAATGAAAAAACCCGCTGCAAGATTGAACCAGCGTGCTCATGAGCCCCTAGACGAGTAAAGCTCAGAAGAGCATGCAGACAGACCACGGCATCCCCCCCGATGATGCTGGAGAACCCTGCTCCATCTTTCTGCCCAAGAATGCGATGACCCCCGAGGAGACAACCCCTAAGCATGATGCTACTGCGTGCGTACTGGTACGTTGTTCTGCGAACATCCTGGTCAGTCTCAAGTCTGCTAGACAAGCGTGACTAGTACCATTTCCGAAATGAGTTGGCGAAAGAGTACGTACAAGTATCAACAGAAATCCTACTAGACTCGTCTTCGGGGGTGTTCGCGCAGTACAACCACCTGCTTCTCCTGAGTCAGAGTACAGTGGATGTGGAATGTAAATTATTACTGTCTTTCTCCGCACTTCACCCCCACTCGCCCCCTCCCAATGTACCCGCCCCCGACACTCCACCCTTGCTCCTCACCCACAACGGTCTGAAGAA
>JAUMHD010001763.1:0-17597 GCA_032359135.1 Ulvella scutata
TATATATATATGCGCTGTTGGCCGGTGGCATAACCTGTGGAAGATGCAAACTTCAATGAACACGTCCATGTGCGGTGCAGAAAGTTCATGCCTGCAAGAGAAGCAAGAGGGCACCCTTTTCATCAGGAACCAGCAGAATTGTCACTCTTTGTCGCAGAAAATTCACCGGAGAGGCGGTCGAGATGGGGACACTACCCCAGGAGCATCATAGGGTTGCGTGCTGCTGGCCCCCACAACAGTCCAACCGGGAGAATAGGTTGTTGTCGGTACTGCCGTGGCAACCGCATGCATCACGGGGGCCCCAAATGGGAGGAGTCAAACCAAATCCAGATGGGAACTCCTGGTACAGTCCTTGTGTACTTTGTCAAGGAGATCGTCGCTGAACACCGCCTATAGGAAGGGCGATGCAAGGTTGCCTTGAGCCAAGGTCCTTCGCACAAGGGGGGTCCAGGAGCGCGCACCCTCGCTGCACATGTAAGCGGAGCAGTGCAGGCAGAGCGCATCACCGAGCCGACACATAATATCAGGAGGTACGCTGAAAAGGTCGCTACGAAATGTGGCTAAATTGTCCAAGTTATGTCCTGAGCAGTTTTGCACAGCAGTAATCATATGCGAGGGATGTGTCACCCCAGGTCAAACCATCCCTGGCATAGTTGTGGTACAGACCAGCCAGCTCCTTGACCTTGCACCACACTGTGGCGCAGCTCAAGGAGTTAACTCCATCAAGAAATGCAGGTGCATTCAGAATGTCGAGAACGCCCGATTTCAATCGTTACACATACCGCAACATCAACTGTTCTACACAACTACACCAACACAGCAATCTGAGGCCTCCTGCTAGGTCTCACAATACGGTAGCATCACTAGGTACACCAGCATAGTCTGGAGCTCGCTGGCGTGAGGTTCATAGTATGGATTTCTTCACCTGCAGCTGTGTTTAATCAGCACACACCGCCACACTCATGCTTGCAGTGTTGCATCACGTCTCCTCGATCACCTCTATGGATTTTGTTGCAATCAGGAGCACTACCACATTCAACCTGTACACAGTAATTAACTCATATTTCCAGAACAGAGTCATGGCACGTTTCTATTTATCGGCGCAAGGGGAACTGAGAAGCTTCTAGGGCCTGGGTTTGAGCCCATGAAATGATTGAACTCTGGCATGCGGGCTCCTGAAAGTCCACAGGCCGCTTCTGGCTGCACTAAAGCATGAGCTGATGTCTCCTGAAATCTGGCAGACTTTGTGCTGGTGAGAAGGCCTCCTTCATACCACAAGTTTGGTCTGGCATGCTTCTGAGGAAGCATGTTCTGCTGAATATGCTCAGGAACAAAACTTGAGGGCTGGTAGTACACATTTGGTGCCATCTGCATGTTGTGATTGGCATTTTGACTCCTGTTGCAGCTTGTAGGCCAGCTGCTGTGCTGTGAGGCGCCTCTAGCTGCTTGTGCAAACATCGGGCCCATATGTTGCAGTTGTGGTGTGTGATGCATGCTGCAGGTGCCAGGATGTTTCAATGAATCTTCTGATGGAATACTGCTCTGAGCGGTATTGCTGGCCAGGTGCTGCAAGGGATCGTCCCCATGCCATGCTGCTCTCTGCTGCACGCCTCCATTCCCTTGCGCAGTGACCTGCTGTGCTGCCTGTGGATGCATGACAAGCTGTTGCTGGCCATGTGCATCTGCACACCGTGTCTGCTGCACCAGTGCTGCGGGAGATTGGATCTGCAATTGAATTTGACTGCCACTGCTGGAACGCGCAAGCACGTCCCCAGGTTGACGGGTACTGCAAGTTTGCTGCAGTAGAGCAGGCCGCGCGTGTACTTCAACTGCCGGCCCAGCGTACGACGCAGGAGTTGCATGCATGTGCGTTTGTGCACTTGAGACACCAGGCAGCTGCGGTGCCTGGGTAGCGGACACAGCACACTGCTGAGATATGTGCTGCGGCTGTGGCTGCATTGCTGCGCTTGGAGTCGCTGCAGGTGGCTGAGATGCCAACCTTGCTGCTGGCGTTTCAGGTTGTTGAGATTTCGCTCCACGAGGAGGTGAGTGTGCTTGCGAACCTTGCCCGCGTGAGTGTGGGATGGCATTGAAGCCCGCAGGTACTATTTGTGCAGGCTGTGTCTTCCCCTGGCTGGCTGCCTCAGACTTCCCCTGAGTGTGCTCATGAGACACACGTGCCTGTGTGGCATAGTCAGCACTGGTGCGTGCCTGAGTGTGCGCCTGGAAGGGACGCTGAGTTGGCATCGAGCTGATGAAGTGTTCTGGCACAGACTGAGTGTACTGTACCAGCACGGGTGAAGCTTGGGGCTCCTGCAGTAGTCGATACTGCTCTGCCATCTGATGCTTGACATGCCGGTGCACCATACTGATGACATACTCTGTGCTGCGTTTGAGCAGAAAGTTTGCACCTGCAGCAGGGTCATCACTGAGCTATGGGGTTGCAACCGTTGGGAAAGCAATGCAGTGTACAGTGCATTGCTCTCACAGCTCGTTTGCGTGGTCCTCGTTAGTCTGGTCCTCACTTTTTAATTGGCCGGTTCTGTGAAGGCAAACCACCTCTGCTACATACAAAAGAGGTTATTTTATCTGGTCCGAGGCTCAACCTGTTCACCTGTCCAGAGGACAAACGTGGCTGTATAAACGAGCTGCTACTGTAGAATGCTGGTGCAGTGTGCCACGTACCAATATGGGCACCGAGTCCCACTTGGGCGGCGGCGAGCGTGCCCTTCTGCACATGGGGGCCATCGCGCCTCTTGAATTCAGATGGCATGGCCATACTAAGAGCCTTCTTGATGGCTTCATCTGTTGCATTGAGAATGTCATTGGGTGTTTTGAGGCCTGATTCGTACAGAGCTCTTGCTCTGCTTGGATCCAATCCTTCCACCTGCATGAACGTTACGGTGCTTCCATGGCCAGAAACATACAGGGGTGCAACCTGAGCCACTGAAGGAAACTTCTGATTAGCACACAAGAGCAACATGCATCATTGCCTCTAGACAAGACCGGATGCACGACACCATGGTGTGACCACACAAGCAGGATAGAGATGGACAAGAGGATGGGAAAGGAACTCACTTCCAGAAGCTTGTGCAGCTCTGCATGCCCGCCTGCTGAGGCACTGGTGGATAGGGCGTGCAGAAGTGTGCTCAAGTTCGCCCATCCCTTTAATGGTCTGGCCTGATGCATGGCGGTACACATCTGAGACGCCATAGCAGCGTGCGTAGCCATCTGCTGCAGCTCATGCTGCACTGTGCCCACCTCAAGTTTCTTAGTTGTCAGCTCTTCCTGACCCTTCATTGGCTCCGGCACCCTGCACCACGCAACACAGAAAGAATCAGCATTTAAGGTGCGGTAGATCAACGCGGCTTGAACACATGGGCTGCTGGGCTGCTGGCAGTCATTGCCAGTGTACTCTGGGAAGCACAGCCGCGGGCCGGAAAGAGAAGGAGAACAGGTACCATTTCTCAACTGTAGCATGTGCTGAAGCGTCCTCCAGGGTTTCCTTCATGCATATAGCCAGCAAGAAGTTGCCGTGGGCTTGTGCCATTCCCTTTCCAGCACCGTTGACTCCATCGATGCCTCTGCTCCTGTCTATGAGTTTCAAAGCTTCTGCACCAGCAGAAGAGCTCTCAGCAACGATCTGAGTCCTGAGACAAGACGCACAGATGATGCCCTCTTAGGGTATCGCGTGGTTCCCGATTAGCTTTTCTTTTTCCGTGAAACATGCAGAAACCACCCAGTTGTGTTGAGACTCTGCCTGCGCTACAAACGCCGTACAGAATCGAGGTTCAAGCTTCTGTGTGCGGACAGACTTGCATAGAAATGTGAATGTTGGCGCCACAGGAGTTGGCGCCACGATGATGGTGAGCATGTTCAGACTTCTTGCATGTTCAGACATACTGGCAGATCAATTGATGATCTGATCATGGATGCCGCACCAGCAAGCTCCCGGTACTGAGAGGTGAGGCGGTGTCTCAGGAGCTTCTTCCACAAATTCCAGTTTGATATCTTCAAATCGTTGTTCACGCCTTGCAGTACTACCCATAAAAGTTGCAGAGGATAAGTTGTGCAGTCATAGCAGTCATGCGCAGCTTTCAGCGCAGCGAAGAGACACTTGGCCTGGCGAAGAGGCATGCCACTTGCAAACACCGCACGTCCGAGGTCTGTGCAAGGATACGGAAGAGACGCCAGATCCGCTCCTGTAGAAGAATAGAATAATCGGCATAATAAAGGTGGCGAAATTTAGCACACAGCAGCCGAAAGGAACCCTTATCACGCAGTCATATGCAGAAGCTGAGATGCTGTAGATGTCTTTGTCAAGATTATCATGTGGAGCATCCACAGCAATCACAGATATGCACACAGGCCGGCGAAATTCTGAAAAGGACAGCAAATTTCGAAATAGTGCAAAAAGCAGCCATGCAAGAACTGGTTCCCCCATCTGCTCGAAAGATGCAATAAAGTTGGCCAGGGAACCTTGGCCCATTGACAGCCGCTACACCACAACAGAAAAGCACTGCACCATCATCCGCATCACTGAACTTTTTCACTAGCCCATCCTCGTGTAGGCTCTTCAGAGCTGCCCATCCACAGAGGTTAAGGCAGCCTGAAACAGACTCTTGTGAGGGCAGCAGCGGTGCATCTTCACTCTCCTTCTGTGGCACTTGCGTCACCCATCCTGCACACCGCGCTGGGTGAAGATCATAGCGAGGCCAGTCGGTACACTGCTGTGGCCATGGAGTTGCGCACAGGCTTGTACGTAAGTTCAGGAAACTCTCCAGAGTGCTCGAGTTGACTGTTGATTTTCCCGGTCTAACCTACCAAAAGAAGTGAGAAAGATACTGACGTACATCCATCACATGGCACATCAGGAGGTTGCTTACTCAGCAAGAAAATATCAAGCTAGAGAACATCAAACAAATCTAACCACATACCAAAAGAAAGGATCATTTGACCCAGAGGTACCCTCTGAGCGAACTTTTGCTCTGAGCTTCGGGCCGAGTGTGCCACCGTGGTTGCGCACCTGTGCCACACCGAATCTCTGAGGCAGGAAGGGTGTGTTGCTGCAGAAGGTCCTGGATTCCACGGGTGCTCAGCTCGCGCAGCATCATTGTTTCCAACAGAAGTTTTTTCATGTTTCCCAGGCCCTGGCTTGGCCATGTTCTGCACAGAATATCGCCCTGGATATATGTGAGTCTGATTAGTAGTGTCAGAGCTGAATCAAAGACACCAGAAGTGCTCAGCTGGCTCCAGACAGAACACTGCTTGCGTGTTGTACGAACAGTTTGGTTGGACAACACAAGTCTTCGTATCTGGCAAAACACAAGCTTGAGATCGTACAGAGAGCGTGATTGGTCAGCTCTTGCCCATCCTGGTGGCACCATGTTTGACTGAAGCTTGGGCATTGGAGCTGTGACCACCCCCAAGGACACCTTCACCGATTGCCCATTCTTGGGGCAGTTGGGTTTCTCATCCCAGTCACACAGCAGAAAGCTCTGCCCCGCAGAGCAGTAGCCTGCTCGCCCAGCGCGGCCAATCATCTGCAGATAACTTGCTCGAGAGGGAATGGAGAACTTCTGCAACCCGCAACGAAGGATGCAGCGCTGGGCAGGCATATTCACCCCAGCAGCAAGCGTGGAGGTGCAGAACAAGGTGGTGATGATTCCAGCCCTGAACGCAGCCTCCACTGCTTTCCGTTCTGCAGTGCTGAGCCCTGCATGATGATATGCAGCGCCTTTACATGACCTGCAGAGGCAGATAGGGATCACTCAGCTGCCACACATCTGTCATGACGTAATACTAACATAAATGATTCCGTACAGTTAGATGGAAGATATATATCTAATCCCGTACAGTTGGAGTTATATCTGATCGCGTACAGATAGATGAGGCTACTATCTCATTTTTGAGCCCATAGTGTGTTACAACAGCACATTCTTTAGCAAACGTGGCCACATGTTCTGCTTCTTGACCCTCTAAGCTCCTCAGCTTCTACCACATAGGTCTCTTTTTGTACATCATACCTACATACAGGAAGCACGAACACAGGAAACAAGCATGCATGTTTTGTGCCCTGGGCGCATTCTGCGCTCTTATGCCGCAGCTTCGAAGCAATCGTAGGCAGCAGCATGAGTTGGGATCCAATCGGCGGCAAGCAGACGAGTTTGACATGAGCACATGCAGGCATGAAACGGTATCTCTGGTAAGCTAATCTACTGAGTGACTTTGGGATGCACACATAAGCGCTCGTATGCGCATGCGGGATGTTCATGAAGCCGCACTTGAGCATACTCCCCAGAGGCTCATGAATGTGGCTCGATTGTGCAGCAAGTAGGTCTAGCGTGACACCCCAGCGACTGTTGATCAGCTCCTCTGATGGATCTGCAGCCTGCTGTACAAACATTTTGGCTCCATTCTCACATGCTATCCTGGAAGTGCAGAACACCAGACAGCCTCCATTTCCCTGCATACCCGCATGCCCTGAACACAACTGAACGAACCCGTTTATTGGCAGTGAATGAGCTGGAGCTCAGTCTAGGTAGATGCACAGGGACGTGAAAGAGAGAGACATCATCAGGGATGACACGGAAGTTCAGATTCTGCCTTCGACATCAACGTTTGAGCTAGGAACAACTCTGATTCAAACAGTGATGACATCCATAAAATTCGTGTATTCACACTGTGAGCACAGCAACAAAGCCCCCAAACAAGTTCATAAGAGCATACATCGACCCCTTCCAACGCAAGTTTCACAGCTACTTGAGCTGCGAGCTGCACTTTGGGGTTGCTGTCAACCGCAAGCTCTCTCTGGTACGTCAATTTTGCATCCTTGACAGCCTTCAAGGCATCTGCTGTCACACTAGCTGCCAAACCTTTTGAGGCTGTGCTTGGATGCTGAAACTTGGCGCCTGTAGATGCAGCAGTCACAACCGCTGCTGCATCCACATGTTCTGGCATTTCCAGGCCATAAACATTCGTCCCAAACACGACGTACTCTTGAAGCTTCACTGGGCGGTAGTTAGTGCAGAAGAAGACTGCATCAAGCCAGTCCAAGACTGGGTCTACTCCACCGATGGTTGCTGAGATACACACTATCTGGCATGAGCTTGGTGCAAAGGTTCTCAGCTTTGTGAGAAGCATCTGCAAGCATGCCTATATTTCTACATGAGAGGCAACACACAGGTTGCAAGTGCACAAATCCTGGATAAAACAATCAGCTTCACCTGAACGGCACTACGGCACCGTCACAGAATGTATGCATTCGAGCATTCGGTACATGTTAAGCACAACAGAAACTTGCCTGGCAGAGTATGAGGCAGCAGCTTCCTTGATTATGAACAGGGTAGCCAAGTGAGTACCAGATTCACTGGTGCAAGGGTGCAAATTGTGACCATGGGGACACAGCCGCATCAAACCACTGGCACAGAGTCACAAACTCAACAGAACATAAACACATGAAGGTGCTGAGATCGGTTTAATTTTCTCAGGAAGCGTGCATAGTATCGTGATCTGGAACATGGCGTCAGCCCAAGGCCAGTAACTACTGATCGAAAGCTCACAACAGAGACTTAGAACACACCTCCAGGGTACTGCCGCGGGATTCATCAACAACCATGTGAAACTCATCCACTACAACGCAGCACAGGCTTTTAAGTTTGTTCTTGGCAACCATTCGGTTGATGGCTGCATTGCCCTTCTCATACGAGCACACAGCAATGTTCTCCTTGACATCTGACAGCGGACAGGCTGGTGTTTCCTTGTGATATCCCTTCACCCTCAACTTGGAACCGTTGCAGAGTTCTTGTATGTATGAGCACCGTTCTGCTGCTGCACAGCTTGCACAGCTTGCACAGCTTGTCACATGCATGCAATGACAGCCAATATCACACAGCTGCACAGAACCATCACGCCACCAAGCAGAGGCATGCGCTTTGTGTCCGTACCTATGGACAGATATGGCACGAGAACCAGCGCCTTTGCCCTTGGAGCACGCCAGTCTGTGACATGCGCTTGCAGCCTACGAAAGAGCAGGATGTCTCCTACAAGAGACTTGCCCCCACTGGTGGGGGCCTGCAGCACTGTGGTACGCTTGTAAGTCTAGCCTCTATGGTGCCTCTATGGTGCTGTGCAGAGCACAATATATCACGGGTATGGCAATTCATCACCTGGTCATACAACTGTGGAACACACATGGATTTAGCTACATCTATGTGGAGGACGGAGCTACAGTACACACCTGGTAGATGAAATTTTTTCCTTCGAAGGCTGTTGCCTCCCTGAGAGCTGCGGCTTGCCATTCATACAGCTGGCTGATGTTCTTTTTGGCCAAAGCCTTCACAAAGGAGTCTCTGAGACCTTGCCGGCTGACATCCCTCTGGAGTGGCATCAGCAACCCTAAAACTTCGCCTAGAGGGCAGTTTCTACATTGTTGCAGATCTTTATGGTTGTCACGGATATGGCACAGCTGTAGCTGTGACTATACAGCAGTAAACAATGAACCCCGCTTGTGACTTGACCCAGAAGCCTCGCATGTCAAGCTCTATACCTACATACTGTACACCATTCAAACGGTTACGTTTAAGGATTGCGTCGGCTTGTCTGTGCGTGCGAAGAGCGTGTCAACGAAAGTTCAAGGTGTAGAAGCAAGGGTGCACATGTACTCCGGAAGGCAATCATCATACGAAACTTATACTCGGCTGTAGTTGACGCAAGCCATCCTCGCTGCAACAGTGCACAATGCATTCGCATGATCTGCCCGAAACGCAGAATTTCGATGGACTTCCTGTCTCCAGCAGCTTGTACCCAGGAGCGAGAGCAGTCATGTACATGCTTCGAAGAGGGTAGAAATTGTCTTTTATACCAGGAATGCAGACGACCATGGATGGGATACGACAGTGTGCAATGGAACAAGTGTGACCAGTGGGCACATGCAGTAAAGAAAGTTTACGACACGGTCCGGTGCACATAGCAAATACAATTCAGTGCTGAATTTGTTTTATTGTGCTGTTGTGCCGTCCGGGTGTATTATCTTGTGCATGAAGCTTCTGGTTATTAGGGTGGTTGCATGTTTTGCTGCCTTTGGATTGCAACCGACACGTATCATTCCAGTTGGTGACATATACAGACTACCAACAACTTCAGTATTGCTGGTTTCGCTCTCTCTCAGTACCTGAATGGTTCATTCATTCGTTCAAAGACAGAACCTTGAAACGACAGAGCCATAGTACTATCAGATAGTATGGAAACGACAGAGCCATAGCACTATCAGATACTGATAGGGCATTAACACAGTTTACGTTTTTGCAATCAAGAGCTAAACGGGGTTTTCGCCTAGATGGCATTGATTGTAAAATATGTGCTTTTGTGTTGCCCGTTTGTGTTGCAGCTCGCTCTTCCCTGCCGGCCAGTCACCCCTGCAGCTGGGATGATCGGCTACAGCACGAAACTTCTTCCCTGCCGGCTGCCTCCACGTCCGGACCACTGTCTAGCCTCCAGATTTGCGATGCTGTGCTGGCTTCTCTGACTTGCACTTGCCAGGTGCCTGCTGCGCCCCACCAAGCAATGACAACTGACTGACAATCGTAAATGTGTCCAGTCGCACGCACGCATGGCCCCGGCCTCCGCCCCAGAATCTCAATCCCTTTCCTAACTCTCTTGCTATCTGGGGTCCAACCTGCCCCTGATTTGCTGTTATGCGGCAGCAGTGTTCCCCTTTCTCAATCTGCGGTCTGTGAAGCTGCCATGCTGCCACTCTGTGAGGTGGGATGAGCTGCCATTGCATGGGATCTGGCACCGCAAAACATGTAACCTGTATGCCTAGCACCACCACCGCATCCACCACCAACAGCTCGCCAACAGGGTGTAGCAACTTACGGCTGATATGTGGGGTTCACTGTGCTCGCAATCTGTGCGGCACTGTTTGTTTACTTGCAGACCTTCCCCAGTGGGCTGCCCTGAGCCAAACGACCTCTGGAATGACCTGCTTTGGCTGGTGCCCTCGCTCTGATTGCGGCACATGATGTGGATTGCTTAGACCCTGCGCCTGTGTGTCAGTGCTGTGTCCCGTGGGTTCTTGGTCGATTCTTTGTTCCTGTGGGAGTGTGGCGCTGATGTGCGCGTTGCGGTATGCTCTGTCATTGTTGCCTTCATCGTCCTGGTTGTTGCTGTTGTCCCTGACAACGTCGTCTCTCTGTTGGTGCCTCTGAGTTTGCATGCAACACACTGTGAGGCAGGTGCTCTCTGTTGGTGCCTCTGAGCTTGCATGCAACACACTGTGAGGCAGGTGCTCTCTGTTGGTGCCTCTGAGCTTGCGTGCAACACACTGCAAGGCAGGTGCTCTCTGTCGCCCTTGTGTTTGCCTCCCTGGCCCCGCCAGGCTTGTAGTTGTATGTCCTTGTCCCACTCCTTTGGGGGTGCTGAGTCCGAAGCCCTTCCTGGGTACGGCATGGTTTGCGACCAGTTCGCTTTTTCATGTGTGAACTGTAAACAGTGAACGGCGACTGGGCCAAGCTTCAATCGTGAACAGCCATGAGGCTTGCACAGGTCCCGCGTGTCGGAGACATATGCACACCGCCAGTACATATGTGTTGACATGGGCCAGCATACTTGATGACCTAGGTCAGCTCGATGAAGAGGAGGCTGCTGCTGCACAGAGAAGAATGGTGGGTGAACAGCTGCAGGCTCAGGTGGAAAGCGAGGATTGCATACAAGCAGAGGACGGTGAGGACGTACAGGAGCAGTTGGACCTCTTTATGTGCACTGATTGCTTTTCTAACTGGTTTCGATCAAACCCTATGGCATGCGGCTCGTCCTACGAACGCCGTCCGTGAGGGGGGATTTTGCAACTGAAAGAGTGCCTTCAGATCACGTTCGATGGGTTCTGGTGTCTGTTATGCTCCCGAGAGCCATTCAATCACGTGTCAATGAACGTTAGAAAGTGAATAGCGTACGAGTGTCGTATTTTTCTTTTTGCCCGTGTCCACTGTACATCGGTGGTGCCAGTGTCAGCCCTCTGCCGTTCTGCCATGGTGCATGCCGCACTTCTGCCTCGGCAGAGATGTGCTGCTGGGGGGACGTTTTGGGCAGGGTTATGGCCTAAACCTCGCGAAAAATAAAACTTAAATGTATGAGGGCCCTGGGGGCCAAAAAAGGCTATCTGGCAGCAATTCAAGACCGCTGGTTCATTCGGATGGTTTGACTGGTCCTGAACCACAGTGCTATGAGAGTGATTTAACATTCTTGCTATTGAGCGCAGGCTTTGCATACTGCAAATCGGAACCTACGGGGAACAGCCCAACACTGCATCGATTGGTAAGACGACTACATGCTGCAAGGGGTACCTAGGCACTTACAGGATGAGCACAAGACCCTGATGCACGCTTCCTACTGCACATAAACACGAGCGGGTAGTGCTGCCTGCAATACCACCAGATCACTCCACTGCTGTCGAAACTGGCCGCTGACACAGACAGCATTCGTTCCCGAAACACATTTTGTGGATTATTAGCGCCAGAACTCCACCATGGGGCAGCTAGATGTGACACATCATTGTACTCAAAGCCTCTGAAGAGGACCATCAGAGGTGCGGTGGCAAGAACTCTCAAGTTAGGGGACAGCCGTGTGCTGTACTCTGTCCCTCACAGTGCATGCCGCCGGCTTCCAGCCGCAACATATTCTCTTTGCTACAAGTGACAGCGCCCCAGCGCCTGTCAGATTGCACACAGCTCATCGGGGCATTTGGCTATGCCACACCGAGTCATAGAACCCAGATTCCAAGCAACCACGATCCAACCCAGATCCAGATAACCCAGATTCCAAACGGATTCCAATCAAGAACCTGGGTGCCCAACACGTACAGCTGCTGTCCGGTATGTGTGAGCATCTACAGCAGCACGATACACAAGGCCTAGCACCCCGTGTCACTACCCAACTAACCCGCTAGTTTCAAACATAGCCTCACATTGGCCTCACAATGCACTGATGTGCCCTGTCAGCACCATGCACACACGAAAAAAAGCTTACCTGTGCACTTCTCAACTTGCCAAATGATCTCCACCAGAGAACTGCATCAAAGGGCTGTTGCAACGTGCACACTGTGAATATGGACAGGCTGCTTGTGCCGGATGCTGTTATGTTGGTGCAGTCGGGTGGTGTTGAGGCCAGGCAGCTGGTAATCTCCCGGGGCTATTTCACTGTTTGAGCGGACTCTGTAGAACACGAACTCGGACAGTTTCTTCACCTGCAGCATATCACCAGCCTTGCTCATTCACTGCTTTCTCAGGTTATACAGCGATCTAGTCTCTGATCGGGCTAACAAAACATCAGGCTTGCATGCTAGTCTGTGTGCATCAACATAATGTTGTGTAAAGTTACAGGCATAACTCCATAGAATGGCTCATGTACCAGCGAATCATGTGATGCATGAACATGATGTAGGCTGCTGCTCTGTGGACACAGCTGCAACACTGCAGGTGCAGTGAATTAATGAACACCTTGCGCTACTCCAATGCACGATCTAACTACAAAGAGTCAGAATGTGGAGGGTAGTCCGTCAAACGAGTGAAAAGTTTTTGAATTCTTGAACACAGGTGGTGGCACACACCCAGCTGCTGATGCTCACACGCAACCATTGCAGTGACATGCAAGTGCTACTCATGAGGAGCTGTGCAGCAATGTTGCTGAAAAGACACCATGCTGTGCCATCCTCGTGGTTCCAAGCCAGCATGAAAACGTAGTGGCGAAATGAAGTGATACAATGTATGTGTGTCACACCCTGAAGCCTGCTGATGTAGCAAAGCGCTGTGCAAATACTTCTGCATGTATGGGCTCCACAAGGCACTGCTGTAGTGAAAAGTCCATGCGCCTTTTCCATTTTGCTGCACCAGACGGTGCCAGCAGGGCAAACCGGTCGTTGATCCCACTATAGCTTCCCCATGCTGGCACGTACACCTCATCTGCCTGCAGATGCTTTCACTGGTTGCAGACACTAGCAATGCTGTATGACTGTTGGATGTTCACGTTGCTGTGCATGTGCCTTGTTTTCACTCAACAGGGCCCTTGCCTTTGCTGGACACAAAGCTGTATTCTTGACATGTAGGCAAGTAGATGCTTGAGCACGGTCCCAATATACCAGTCCAACGGTGGAAGCTGCTGGGGCAGCACTGTTATTGTAGGCCTCAGTGCTGTCCTCATCTGTGTGCGCATGACCCTGTGCAGTACGCACAGCAAAAATGAAGTGTCTGGTTTGCAATGCCTCACTTTCACCGACCAGAGAGACTAGTCAGCAATCACACTCTCAAGCACAGTCATAGAAGCTCCGATCGTACATGTAAACGAGAGATGAGATGCGTAGGGAAGGGATCTCTGTAAAAGACATCCGGTCTCATGAATGCAACTGCAGCATACTGTTCTGGATAAGCGTCAAATTGGGCCTGCCACAGTTTCCCAACTTCCTTGAGAGAGTGCAGCTGGCACAGAAGGTTGCGTAGATTCTTCTGCTGTGTTTGTGGAGCTGCTGCTGTCCACCCCGTGCCATGCTGCCAGCAATGGTCCATCTCTGAGCTACAAAAACCCACCACTCAAACCCACACCCACGCAACATGCAAAAAGACCTATCTACATTGAGCAGCGCTTGAATGCGCGTGGTGCACTGGACTGCGCACACCTCAAATGTGCAAAGTCGCAGGTAGCCTAGCAGTGAACACACCTGTGGGTGTTCAGAAACTGTGCTTGGGAGGTCACAATAGATCGGAAAGGCTTCAAAATCTTCCACTCGTCAGCCTGTGCCTGCTGAGATTGCTCATCTACGCCCATATCGTCATATGTGTGCAGGAACACTGTTGGCCGGAACCCTGCCTCCCGCAAGGGCTGGAGAATGTTGAGCTCTATGGATGGCAGTGTAAACTTCAAGGACCTAGTCAGACCGAAGAAGCAGAGTGCAACTCGTGGCGCTGTCTCGCTCAGTGCTGTTGATGCAGTGATGTTGACCTTCCTCGACCTGAGGATGACATCTGCCACTGTGAGCACTGGTTCTGAAGGCGGTTCCGACAACTGGCCGAGAGGTGGACGCACAGGGCGAGAAAACAACATGAATATGCAGGTTAGCAAGGATATCAACGCTGTAGCCATCCCAAGAAAGAGCAACGTTTTGTTGGATCTTGGACTCTGCATCAAGCCACTGCCTCCAGTGCTGTTTCGGGTCACAGCAGGCAGAAGGTTGGGTCTTGAGGATGTGAATGAGATGCCTGATAGGCCCGTCTTTGGCAAACTGTGGCTGCGGGGGCGTGTCTGACCAAAGAAAGGTGCCTCTTCATCTCCGCTTGAGCTGTTGTCTGCGCTCCTCGAACCTTTCCCATCTTTATCCTTTCTGCATGAAAGAGTCATCTTGAAGACTTACTAGCCGAGCACATGCACACCTGTCCAGGATGCGAGGATAGTATATCTAGAAAGCACAGGTTCAGATGCGAAGCATACTGGCCGAGTCACGAAAATATGCAAGCTGAAACATAAAATGAGATATACCTGCCGAGAAGCCGGTCTATCGCTTGCTTCGCAACGATCTGAGCCCGGGGAGGCATTTTCGAACCGACAAGTCTTCAAACGCAAAGTCTACCTGGCTGATGCGCCATGGCATCTAATCTTCCAAACACCAGACATCTACGATGTTGTTGTTTTGCTTACTGTGAGTTTGTGCCACGATCTCTCAGTAAACAATGATAAGACTCGCCATAACAACATAACTGTGCCGTTCCAAGGAATGCGGAGAGGCAGTCAAGTGACCGGACAGGACGAAGAAACAGCGCTGTCTAAAGTTCTCGCAATTGTCCATTTGTTGGCCCTTGCCTCGCTTTCATGACCGACCACTGAACTTTCGACGAACACAGCGTCGAACACACCAAGATTCACGACACGTCTAATATTTCACTCACAGTAAAGCCCAGCGATTCCTGGTGGATCGCTGACACATTGTCTATCTACTCAAGCTTTTATATGAGTTGGATTGTCGTTGTTTCAAGTACTGGGTCAGGCTGGGTGTGGCTGGTGCCTGTTCATCTATTGATAGACACCACTGGCATTAGTTAGGTGCTGAAGAAGACAAGTTTGGTGGCTACACGAACATGACATCTTTTCGTACTTGGGTGTCTGGTTTAGCAGATGCTGTTAGGAATCGTAACAGCCGTGCACTGTGTGCTCGGATAGACTGGATGGACCACATGGCTCAGACTGTTGCAATGAGTCAGCAGCCAACCATGCCCCAGCTGCAGCAGCAAGCTGGTGAAAAGTTCCGTTTCTTAGGTGCCAGCTGCGAGGCTTGGGCTACCTTTGCGGCAGCTCACATGGGGGCGAAAGTGGCTGCTATTTCTGGCAGCACACAGGTTTGCTCCCACTGTACCAAGCGACAGGCAGTTTTGCTGCCCATGGAACAGAAAACAGATTATCCTGCACTTAAGGCTGTCTTCATCTGTGGTGTTGAAAACATAGTATGTTTTGCTTCTGCTGTTGGAGTGCATTCCAACTGACTGGCTGTAATAAGTGTGTAATTTGTGCAGGACGCCTTCGATCTATACCACAAGGCCGTCCAGACATTTCGGGGCATAATGGATGCAGATGACAGCACAGAATGGCTCGAGCCTAGTGCCATCTTGGTGGTGAAGTCCTTTGCAATCCTTGCAAAGAAGGGTCACAGCACAGCCACCAATGCTCCAGAGGGGAGTAAAGTTCTCCGAGACGCCTGCGAGGAAATAAGGCGACTAGTCAACTCTTGTGTGCGACATGATAGAGTATGTGTTTCTCTTATCAGTTTTCTTGTGGCCAGTTTTGCATGCTGTGTTTGGAAGCTTTGGAATTGGCCATGTACTGTAACAGGTATGCCTTCAGCCACATCAAGGACACTGATGTGGCGTATTGAGACCTGAGCCATCAACACTGCTCCTCGTTACAATCGTGTTGACGGAAGAACAACAGGACACAGCGATGAGGCACAACCGATTTCAAGTGTACTGACAGCAGTTGGAAAACTGCAGGTACATCTGTTGCTTGTGAGCACAGTAATTCTGTATAAATTCTATCATCGCATGGGAGCGATCTTCCTGATGAAGGACCTGAAGGATCCCATTGAGAGAGTAGAAAAAGCAACAGGACTTGCCCCTGTTCTCGCAGCCTGTCCAGCTGGAGAGCTCTGCTCTTTCCGGTTCTTCCATGGCATGCTATTCGTACGCACTCACAGCTGACTGGTGCCGAGTAATTGTTTTCACCCTACTGATAGAGTTCGATGCCTTCTCATTGGCATCATCTGCTATCGCATGCCAACAACACAGTGCAATGTGCGTTGATACTTCCATAACGACAGAGTGAATATGTTGCCTTGGATTCTATTTCACCCCTCCACCTGTTAACGGTGGCTACTCTTGTCTGTCTGAAATCTAAACCTACTGAAAGAAATCTCTGGACAAAAAGAGATCACAAGTAAAATCTTTTACACGACTGAGTACCTCACCTAAGTAAGGAAAGACTTTCGTGATGGTGCTGTTGTGCCATTCGAAATGGTGGATGTTTTTTGTTAGTTGCTTTCAACTATTTGCGTTCATGCCTATTCGCTACCTTTCCGGTTTGTAACACCTCACCTAAGTGTGAGTGGGTGGGGTGACATTGTTGCTCTCTTCTGCTGAAGCCCGCTACTGCTAAAGCAGGGCCCGGATCATTTGCACCTTCGGGCATCCATGCTTAGTGGTGTTACCTCCCTGCACTGCTCTGGGTAGTGCATGATGTAGCCAAGGCTACTCCATATCATGTTGTATCTTAGTGATAATGATTGCCTTTCAGGCTTGTCACAAATCTTAGCGATAGTGATTGCATGTTACCGTTGATATCATCCTCAATTTTGTTTCTTATGCGTTACCCAACCGTCACTGATCCTCATAGGAAACGCTGTGTATTGCTGTATGCGACAATTGTACCTGTTGTCGTTGTGAGCGGTCTGTTGATGAACATCTGTTTGGAGCCCTTTTTTTACTGACAAGAGATTAAAAAGTTGTAAAGTTACAGGCTTAACTCCATAGCATGGCTCATGTACCAGCAAATCATCGCATGCCAACTTAGCACGACCTCGCACTCATGCCACTACCGAAGCAACGACAGGGAAACTGACAAGAGATTCAACTCTTAACACCTGTAATCCAAGGATCAGGGAGAACTGCTCGTGGACAGCTGCTCTCCACACGGAGCATGCTAAAAGCATGCTCATGTTCAGGGCGATACCTGTATTATGCTGCAGGTAATGGATGATCAACTCCAAGACGCTCAACATGAACTTGAGATGGCACTGAGGTTGCTGCCCCCAGGGCCATCAAGGAACCGAACTGCAGTGCTCTCGTACCTTGTACCTGTGGCAATGCTTCAGGGCAAAATGCCACGTAGCAGCATGCTGCAGAAGCACGGCCTGTCCTATTTCTTGCCCCTTGTAGATGCCCTCAAGGCTGGGAATCCTGTGGCGGTGGAGGATGCACTGCTGCAAGAGGAGAAGCGATACATGCAGGTGCGTGTGTGTGCATCCGTGTGTGTGTGTGGGGGGGGGGGGGGGGGGGGGGGTTTTTTTA
>JAUMHD010001785.1:0-88133 GCA_032359135.1 Ulvella scutata
GCAGCGTGATTCTGAAGTATTTCTGTAGTGGCAGCTTCGTGCATCCATGACCGTTCAACCCACATTGCTACCGAAACTGCGTCCTGAACCACAACTCGCCAAGCCATATCACTATACAACAATGATATGTGCTTAAGTTTGTAATTAGCGTACGTGCAGTTGCGGGGAACGGCAGAAACATCAAAATAGCAGGAATAATCATATATAGTAGTAGATTTCGCTGACATATTTACCCTTTCCCCTTTCATATCATTAGTCTTTGTACAATTAGTCTTTCTTTGCACACTAAGAGGCTGAGTCGCGCGAAGCCTTGTAGACTATCATAGTAATGGAATGGGGAAAGACTAATTATGTCAGCGAAATACTTTCAAATATTCTTTTGGGGAATATTATGCGTAACAATTCATTACTTCCCGGATGACCACGATAGAAGTTACTTAATCTTGCTGACAGTGGCTGACAAGTTGCCGAAAGCATACCCCTGATGTGCACAGCGGAGCTGCTTTTGAGTTTCCTCGAAGCTAGTGCAGCTGGATAGTTCATGATCTCAGTCTCCGGTGCAAGATTAATTGTCTTGTTGGCATCGAGGTACATACATTCCTGCATGTTCAGGGGAAGGGAGCCTATGGCATCGGTGCAGCTAAGGAAGCGAACGATTCTATCTTCAAAGCACTAAGGTTTGCGATCTTGGGTGCCATCAACATTCCACTGTACCGCAAGCACACTGTGTACTACCCATCACGATCAAAGTTCATTCGTACAAAGATCTCCATCTTCCCCAGGCCGTCAGACTTTGGCATCAACGCTTCCCCTGTCATCACGGAGGCGTGCGAGCTGCTGGGAATCCAGAACATCACAGTCAAGGTGCGGCACAACCCTACAGCGTGAATTCTTAGCAGTTGACAGCTGGTCGTGTCATTTTTTCTTGGCAGTTCAGGTCGCAGCGATCACAGCAGAATAGCAGTGTATGAGTGGGTGCTGCATGAGTTCCCCTTCTGAGGTCCCAGTCAGGATGTTTGGTTGCAATCGCACAGTGCCGCACCACTATCGATGTAACTTTCACAGTGCCTGTGGTGCCCCAGTGTCCATTCCCTGACTGATGCCTTGTTGCCACTGTGTCTCGTTTCACAGCTTCATTTAGCGGCATTAGCTTGCTGTTCCGAGTCCTTTCAATTAACTTTCTCACATGGCGTGCAGACTCACAACTCGAGAAACATTCGGAACGTTGTGAAGGGCTTTTTCCAAGCGCTGGCGCACATCCCAACTGCTGCAGAGGTCGCGCAAGCCAAGGGTGCGTACATGAGGGAGCGCGTCGCCCGTAAGCTGTACTCCAAGGAGTTCTTTTGAACGACCCGGATAGTGTCCCAAGACATTGTATTGCTATGTTGAGTTCTTTTTGGTTTGGGGAGTTTGTTCATCCACCTGTTTCATTGATTGGGCGGGACCGGCACGCTCTGCTTCTCGCTATTCTGCTTCTTGCTCTTTCTCAGCCTTTTCAGCTTGTTAAGAGAGAATTGGGCTGGATGAGAGTACTATTGTCGAAAGACGCCAGCACCACACAGCACAATGATCATTGTGATGATCATTACAGAAGAGCAGCATGGAGAGCCTTAGCAAGCTTTCATGCGATGCTAGCCAGTCAGACCCACATCACTGATGCAGAACTCAGCCTCATCAGCTGGCAAGGACGGGCTTCTCATAATTCTGGCCTTGCGTGTGCCGTCTTGAATGGCTAGCATCACTCTATGCGTGGGCTGCGAAGACCACATCGCCCCTGCACAGCACCACATCCTTCATCCACACTCCACTGCTTTAGTACTGCTCGATGTCAGTTTCACTCCACAGTACTTTCAGATGCTCTGCGCCGATGCTCTCCACTGTGAGCCCCTTACAAACCGGAAAGGTAGTAAATAGGCATGAACCTAAATAGCCAAAGCAAGTAACACGAAACATCCACCACTTCACTCGAATGGCACAACAGTACCATCACGAAAGTCTTTCCCAGCACTCTTAGCCAAACTGCGATAATAATGACGAAACACAATGCCACGAGCACTGTACTATCGATGCAAGTTGCATGTCACTGCACTGTGCTTGCATGAAGCAACCAGAACTGGGGTGGGCGTACACCACTGGAAGACAACGCCGCTCACTTTATGTTTGCACAACAAAGCCACGCCCCTGTCGATGTGAACACACAGCAAAGTGTTAGGCAGACTGTGCGAGACTCAGGCAATCTTGGCACCCCTGTGCTGCGCCAGCATAAACGCCAGTTTCAAAACCAGTTTGAAAGCGGCTTCACAACAGAGTAGCTGTCACACAGTGAGGCCCAGGTGTGTGAGGTGGGAGCACCGCAGAGCAGGCGCACCAAGTGCCGGCTTCACATCACTGTTCCCACCAGACGGCCCACCGACCACCTGGTTCATCACCACGACTGCGATGCCGCGAGCGGCGAGCCTGCGCAGCATGCGCCCTATCATGCCCAGCATCGCTGACTGGTGCTGCCACTGCATGCCCTCCACCATCCTGAACGGCGCCGCGACGCTGTCCACCACCACCGCCTTGACCTGCATGCATGCACGCAAATATATGCAATGGGTCGCGACCCCCTGAAGGCGTTCATGGTCCTTCCAGTTTAGACTCGCAACGAATTATGTGCTATGAAACAACGTCCAAGCCTGTTGGCACATGCTACCGCCTGCTCATGGTGGCTCAGCACCTGGGGGGGGACTTCTGCTGCTAGCGTGATGCATGCAGCAACGAGCTGTGCTGCGTCATGCACCCTGCATCTGTGCACTCCAGCCACCAGATCTGTCGCAGTCATTGGCATGGCCTGCAAGCATCTGGCGAGCCTATGTTCTATAGCTTTGTTCGCTGCCGCTGCGTGTAGATACCTTGCCCATGACACGTTATGCAGGCTCCCATTTTACACGAGTCTTTTGCGAACTATGCAAGCTGGGCATAGCGCCAATCCATATGACATTCTGCAGCATGATGAGGCCTGCAGGGCAGGCTCGAATGCATCATAGTAGTATTTAATGTACGTGTGCATAATGTCGTCACACCTGGCCTGCCGGCAGCTGAGCTGCGAAGTGCTGGAGGCGTTGCTCTGCTACCTGGAGCACTCTAGCTGCCCTCAGCGAGCCCTCTGTGTCTGCAAGAATATTCAGCAAGTTCATGTTACCTTCACCTTCTGGAATGGTCGACAAGACGCTTCAAAGAGTAAAGTTCTTTTGTGCAGAGCGCACTGTTGTGGCAACCGAACCATTAGAATTGGCATATGCAACCGCACCAACCACGACACATGAGCCTCCAGCACCCCCAAACTCCACGGGAAGTTGTATAGTCACCGCGAACTGCATCCTGCATAACACTGTTAGACTGTGCGGAGACATCAAAGCGATGGCGCTGGGAGCTGTATGAGAGAAGTGGACGCCTACCCTAGCTGGGACTTTCCACTCCCTGGGATCCCACCTGAATAGTTGCCACGTGTTATGGAGCCACGATACAGCTCGGTAGCCGCAGCAGTAGCGTTCTCCCCGCAGCATGTGTCATCGCAAGACAGATGGAAGTCGAAACGTACAGAATTCCGTGACCTCATGACTGCGAATTCCTCCCCCGAGTATGTGGTCAATCGAGGCACAGCCACTGGAACAAACGGTCACAGCTTGCTCGCTGTGAAGCAGGTCCAGCCCCGAGATCCAGGAATCCGCCATCGCACTGGACTGTGCCTACATCGCGACTCAAGCCATGATTCTGACACCTTGCGACACACAGTCCAAGCAATCAATGCATATTTGTCTATAGGAAGATCTGCTGCATAAATATTTTGCCCCGCTGAACTGTTTCGGCCAGACCAATTCGAAAACCCTTGCATCCGCCTCTTATTCACAATGCGTGTGACAACTGGACAGATGGCCAACACTAAAATGAAGAAATCTGCTTCCCTGGGTTCTGATGAACCGTACAATAGTACCTGCACACCTTTTTCCCCAGGTTTTGTTGCACCGATATCGATGGGTTTCTGGAATCAAGCCAAGGTCTGCACATGTTGACACCCATGTGGCTAAAGGCTGAACTGTTGCTGAACTGTGGATAAACGTACTGGAGTAGATGCAACAGGCTTACGGCAGCACGTCATTACTGATCGGCCTTGCAACAACGACTGTGCCCTGATGTCAGTTTTTGTGAAAGAGCAGCGATAGTGGCGCGGCACGCTAGCACACAAAGCGTGTAGTACTAGGAGCATCTCCAAGAAGGTAACCACACAATCACTAGATGTAAAGCAAGAACAGACACACTGCACAAGGCAGACCCTACCAGCGCACCCAGCACTTGAGGCATCCTGGTGTCCAGTGAAAGCGACTTGTGCCTACACACAAGCAGCACCGATCAGCAGCACCACAAGACAACACGGTCAGGGCCACAGACACAGCCTGCAGGTGCGGCCCGCAGACACCCCGACAGGGGCGCCGTGTGCGGCGCCCGCTGGCAGGCTGACCAGCAGCAACCGGCAACAGGGAGCGGCCTCTGCAAGCCGGGGGTGCCAGCCCCGGCAAAAGGGGGCACGTAGGGGACACTGAGGCGGCAGCGAGAAGGAGGGGGGGATGCCTAGAGGGCGAGGGCTGCGGTAGGCGGAGGTAACGCGCGCAGGAGGGGGGGCGGAAGAGCGGCGTAGGGGAGTGGGGTGGGGGCGGCGGTGAGGGGCCAGTGCGGCAGGGCTGGGGGGGAAGGGGGGCACAGTTGGGCGCCGCAAGTGGGAGCGGTGTCGGCTGGGGGACCAGGCAGGCCCAGTAGGAGGGCCCTGCCCGCCACGCGCTCATGTATGCCAGTAGCGCACATGTACACTATGTCATGATTGCCGCTGCAGGTGCCAAGCTAGCGCTAAACGTCAGTACGTGTGCTCTTCAGTTGCACTTTATTCCGTGATGAGACAAGGACTTTACCTGGCACGGCACGATGTCCCGTTCGATAGTGGAAGGATTCAATTTACAGTGCGAAACGCCGGGTCAACCAAAGTACGCTTGTCCACCGCACCTGTGGAGGCGGCCAGTGATTTCAGGTGTTGTCGAATGGGCTCACCCAGCCTGCCGAACACTTCATGTTCAGTTTTTGTGTGACTGTTGACCAGAGCAACCACACTCACATCGTGTACTGGAAAAACAGTGTGATTATGACGTTAATTAAGAAGATTATGATACATGATCGCAGTGCAGGAGCTGCGGTCCACATCCCAAGTGAACAGTGATGCTGCTGGGGGACCATAATCATCTCCGTGCGGGTTTGAGCACGACATGAGGAAATGACGCATTTTCTTCAGGAATGCCATGCTCACAAGTGTACCAATATGGCATCTATTCATGCACCTTTGTCCATTGACCCTCACTCATTACCCATGCAGCACCCATGAGCCTCCATTCTTTCCATGTTAACTGTAAACATTGGACTCCCGAGAAAGCACTGTATACCCTGTAATTCTGCTGCCCACAAAACCATACACACAGCATATTACGACTCAAGCTCAGGTACAGGGCACTCATGCGGGGCCTTATCCGTTGTATGGATGACTTTTGTGCCCATGAATGCCTTCACCCTGCTGTCCACTGCCTTGAACTTGCTCAGCTTGAACATATCCTTCTCTGGTTGCTTGCCTGCGTTGTGATTGTCCGTGTTTGTTATCAGTCTCCAACTGCCTTGGCTGATGCCACAGAAATCAGGGATTTAGCACACTTACGCCCCCAACAGAAGCAAAGAGAAAGGTCCTACTGATCAGAGCTTGTCAGGTTCTGATAGGTCCTGTGTGCGATGCATACCCTCAGCCTCCCTCTTAGCCTTGGCAGCTTTCGCTGCAGCACTCTGTTTGGGAGCAATGTAGTTTCTGCGCTGATCGAAAACATGTGCTCGGGCGTTGTTCATCTTCACCCATGCATCTGTGTATTGAGACTGGAGCAATGGCTTCATTGGAGGGTCTGTAGGGCCTGCAAACCTGATCTGCTCTGCACTGCGGTATGTTCCAGGGCTGCCATAAGTATGTCTAGGGTCCGTGTCAGAAGGGAGCAATGGTGGAGGACGCTTGACAGCCTCTCCCTTCTTCAAAAATATGGGATGCTTCTGCCGGAATGGCTGTTGTGAAGAAGCACATGTCAAGCCTTTGATGGCAGCTAGCTTGTTCATAGACAAGAAGTCAGGCCCTGGCATGTCGTGTTCGTTCGGGGCATGCTCTTCCCACCTCATTGTGAGGTCTCTCGCTCCTTCTGGATCAGATGATTTGGGCACTCCAAACGCCCTGTCCATAGATGGATTCGAGAACACGGCCTTGTTCACCTCACCAACACCTGAAACTTGCAGCACAGCATAATCCCAGCAGACAGGAACACAGATGCTCTTTCCACAAATGGAGGTTTCCAGAATGGAGGTTTCCGTTGCTGGACGAAGCAAGTTTGTGTGCGTGACAGAAACATAACACACACAAGATTGCCCTTGCCCAAACCCATATTAAAGTTTGTACACTGACAGCTGTATGCTCAAAGGAGATCGTCCTGGCCCAAGCAGACGCCAGGTTTTGCTCACCTGCCCTGTGGATGAGTGCATTGTAACGCATCGTGTCCCGCTGTACTCCACATCTCAGTGCAGCAATGTCCGGAATCTCCGGCTGATTTGGAGTTTTCACGTGCACCATGATTGCAAGGCACAGCAGACAGAGGTCGGCGTACGAGGTGAGTGTCCCAGCCGGGGGGTGTCCAACGAGCGTGCCCGCTACCACGTTATTTCCCTGATGATCTACCTGCAAGTTTCCCATACATTCCGAGGCTAGAGTTTTTGAGCTGTGAGAAGACTGTAAAGCCTTCTGTAACAGATCTCGCTGTCCAATTGGGTGGCTTAAGTGACACGCTCATGCACAATGACAAGCCGCCATTGTACGAGAGCTTCAGCATCCTCGTCCGCTCCCGGATGCCTTCTACATGGCTCGTATCCTCTTTGACACCGCTTGTTGTCCTCGCGTAGTGCGAGAATCGTTGGTTGAGTACGCTGAATGCTACCGCCTGGTTTGCCTCGTTTTGGTTCACTTGTGTTTCAGCATCTGCACCTGATTGACAGAGGATGAGACTTGAAAAGTGCTGGTTTTGCTCCAGCAATGTTTATCCAGGGCATGGGATCTGCTTTGCGAGAAATGATGGGCAAGTACGACTCCTTGTTTGAGCTGCATCACGTCCCTTCAGCTGTATGTGTTACTAAAAGTGGTCATCTTGCAGGTCTTCCAGTTTTGTAGATCAAAATGCCATAAGAATTTCAAGATGAAGCGGAATCCCAGAAAAGTGAAGTGGACCAAAGCTTACAGAAAGTTGGCTGGAAAAGAACTTGCTGAGGTGTGTAGCGGCTGCAGACATAGCCTTCAAGATCACATTCCCTGCTGTTACCCCAAGTTTTAGTTTTCCCGTCAGTCCCTGAACGGCTGTTGGACTCTGTGCCTGCAGGATACCACTTTTGAACTGGAGAGGAGGCGCAACAGACCTGAAAAGTACAACCGTGAAGTGGTTGCAAAGACATTGAATGCTATCAAGAAGATCAGCAAGATACGAGTACGGCGCCAAGAGCGTTTCTATGAGCAGCGAATGCGAAACGCAAAGAAGGTGGCCAAGGTGGTAGCTAAACGGGAAGTGGAGAAACAGGTGTGCATTCTACAAGATTGGCATGTGGATATTAACTTGTTCAGTTGTCTACACCTTGTTGAACTGTGTGCTTGCGATGTGTTTATTTGTATGAGACCCGCGCTCGTTTTGCCCTTGGGCCCCAGAGCAGGGTGTGCTGCTGCGTTCAATTAGCCTATTCAGCTTTTAGGCATTGGAAATGATTCGTTGAAAGTCATGGGACATTCAAAGTTGCACATGTCAGACTCTTCATCATGCCTCGGGTTCATGTGCAGGTGCATCTGGTGCGAGCGCCTGAGAAACTCCTACAAAAGGAAAAGGACAAGAATAAACAAACAACCGAGGTACTAGTACAACGGGATGTGGAGATGGCAGAGTAGATGGTCAAGGCTCAAACTTTATATCACATCATTATATGAAAGAATTGTACATGGAGATAACTCTGCATTGCCAATGGAACAAGTCACTTTGGAGCATGTGCTATGCATTCAGCCTGCTTCCCATCTTTGATACTCTATGTTGGTGTAATCATCTTGTTTGCGTACTCAGCAGCAGCCGTCTCGGCTTTCTCCTCCTGCAACTGCACAACATTCCCACGCTTGCCAAAGTTGCAGTCTTGGGAACAAAGTGCGCTCTGCTGTATCGGAAATCTGCACCTGAAATATCACAAGTTTGTGTGCTGGCGCTCCCAGCACAGCTGCTATGAGCAGCTTCCACTGCCTACTTTGCAGCCGATCTGTTGAGTGTGCGACGTCATCAGCAGTTTCCGTGCCATACAGATTTGTAAGGCTAAAAAGTGACAACTGCACGATGTTGGAGGGCGCAACTCCAGCAACAGTGCAAATTGTGACCTCGCGTAGGAGCTGCGCAGATGTGATGCTGAAGATACCCACAGCATCCAGCCCCAAAGCTGTAAGGAGGTACTCAGATCCAAGACATGGTACCACATGCCTGCACATGAATAGATATGGAGCCTATTGCGAGTACGATTGTATGCCTCTGAGCTGTGTGGGTAGTACCTGACACTGAACACTGGTGCTGCCAGTCCCCCTCCACTGCTGTCCAAGACATCAATTGCAGGCATATGGACACTCCAGTCTCTACAAGACACCGCCTGGAACCGAAAATAAGTTCCCCAGGCAACATCACAGGCCTCTGCAGCCCTCACAACCGTAACAATCAGCAGCAAGCTGCGGTTGCTGCTGAGCTGCGCACCCACAACCTGTGTGGGCACAGTCGAGTAAGCCACCCTAATCATTGACTTATGGCTAAGAGTTGATTTGGTGTAGTTGGTGGTGTGGACAGTGCTTGCCAGGCAGCGCTCGTTTGCGGCACCATGGTGAGCAGCTGGTGCAGAGACGGAAATCCTAACCGCCCCGGACGCCTGCTGTGAGTACAACACTAGCCATGGCTTGGCGTCGCTGCCTTCATCTACATGCACAGGCATTCAGTGAACCTCACGACTCAGAGGCTGAGCACCAACAGACTTGCAGCAAGACTTCGGCAACCAACAGTGTGAGAGTTGGTTTGTGTTTTTTAGCCGAGCACCTGAAGTCTCAAATGCACCAGTGCTCTCCAGCTGTGCCCCCAGCTGAGGGGCCTTGATGGATCGTGCAAGACAGAATGCTTGCACTGGCTGAATCCATCCCAATGCATTTGCGAGGGTACTGACAGGAGGCCACACAACCACTCCCCCCATGAGGTCCACTGAGATGAAAGCCCCGTTTGCTCCATACGAGGCCGCATACACAACATGAGCAGCATGATATCTGTACAAGCGCTGCTGTGTGAGCGGGACTGCTGGTATGGGGTTAGTGGCTTGCAGCAGCTGTAGCTTTGATTGCCGAATGACAGAGGCACGCATGGTTCGATCAGCTGGTAGAATGGGCCCGGCTATAGGCAAGCGCATAGCCAAAAGGTCCCCTGTGCTCTGAGGAAACACAATGTATGGATTTGAGCCGGAGAGCGTGAATGCAGACAGGTACAGGGGGCGGCACTTCAATGTGACAGGGTATGTGCATTGCACATCCTGCTTCTGAAGCCTGAGAGCCTGCTGAGTGCTGAGAGCCACAGATAGAACTGGATCGTGGATTTTGCTCTTTCCTGCACATTCAAGTTGTGGTCACTGTTATTTTCAGCTGTATAAGTAAACAACTTGCTGACAACAAGGCTTGCTTTCCATTCGGCTGCCCCGTTGGTCGTGTTGATGGGTAGACGCAAGGTGTTTCATTATACTCCAGTAGCACAACCGTTTCACACCTGTTGTGCCCTGTGCATCTGGCCGTAGCACCAGCAGGGTCATTGGATTGAGGACACTGTCAGGGTTGTCGCTGCTGCTGGAGTTAGGACGCAGCAGGAAGGGTAACAGTGAGCCATCACTGATCGTGACTGCCAAATGAGCGCCGGATCCAAAGGCTACGCCACAGAACTCCAATTTCTCGGACGGGGATGCCTCTGGAGCGTTTTTCTTTCTTTGTCCTGAGGGTGGTGTGGGAGAGGAGTTATGGTGGTAAATCTCCCTGTGTTCACCACAACGCATGAGATCTGAATCAGCCTGTGTGCCGCAGCACCAATGAATGCTGTTCCTGTTGATTTCCCATCAGAAGACATCAGTCAGGGGAAGAACAGCACAAGTGAGAGTACATCAGAAGCTCCTAGTAGAAGTAGCAGTAAGCAACAAAGTAGCACCTGACCTGAGAGACACGGACATCAAACACTTTCAAGTGTCCGAGACCTGTGCAGACTGCAATACAGAAGCCAGCTGGATGCACAGCAAGGTCCGTGACATCTCCCAGGCTCGAATGAAGTGCTGCAGGCTCTCCATACAGAACGAGCTGCACAAATCAAACGATAATCATGCTGCATTTCATGGTGCCAACTTTGTCCTGAAGGAACCCCCCCTACTACCAAACCCTTGCGACGAAATCAGCCTGCTGGGAGTTGCACCTGGGCCTTTTCCCAGTAACACTCCTCCACTACTGAGGCTTCCACATGTACTTCTGTTGGTGGTTGACCATGCCTGATTACCTGACCGCACTGCCTCCTTTGGCTTCTGGAACCTCCATTTCCTGCAGCGGCTCCTGAGATGCAAGCCTTGGCCCAGGCAGGCGTGTCCAGAGGTAAGACGGCCTGAAGAAGTGGCCAAAAACTCACCACAGGTCCTCATGAGCAATATATCAACGTAAAAAATTGTGCTGACGGAGTACCTTGAGTGGTAGTGTGCTGTGAAAGGTTTCTGGGCCACTGTCTCGCTCTGACTGCATGTGTTGCAGCACCTGCTCGTACACACCTTGCTGTGTGGCTTGCAGAGCACCTTCCCTGCAGGCTCTCTTTTTCACAACACAAGCTGATCACTTGAGCCTCCTATGTTTGGGTATTGAGATTCGAGGTATTGAATCAATGGCAGAACCTACAACAGGCAGCAGGTGGCACCTGCGAGCTGCTGCAACGCTTCTTGTGAGAAGCTTCATCGCAAAAGTTTGGGGTACCTTCGAGTCTGCTTGAATGTCGTCCACAGCACTTTTGATGCAATGCTTTACTACTCTGGAGAGGATGAGCTGCAGCAAGCGCTGTGCACAGCTGTTTTCCAGCTCCTGCTTACTGACCTGCCACTGTCTCTGCTCCCTGTGCCCATGCCAGTCCCTCAACGAACTTGAAAGATCTATAGCTGTGAAGCAGTTGCAAGAGGCTTAGAGAAGCGCAGGAACGGCTCCCAGTAAACACACTTTTGTACGGATGCAACTTCTGGCCGGTTATCAACCCTCTGCAGCGCGTAGGCAATAATTTCCATTGCAATGCTGCAGCAGAAGCGCATCGTGGCATGATCTGTGTGCTTCAATCTTGTGGCGTGTATTGTTTTGGCTTTCTCATGTGAATGTGCCCTGCCATCAAGTGCTGCTACTCTCAGCTTGAAGACACGGAGCTCCCGTGCTGTGCGCCTCAGTTCTGCCTGCTTAGCTGAGAGTTTTGAGTGACAACAAGCAAACTTGCCAAGTTGCACTGGGAACCAGACTATAGAATCAAGAACGCGGCAAGTATCTATAGATAGTCACCTCTGCGTGCATCCTGTTTTCCCAATTACCACCAGCTGGGCCTCGATGGATGTTTCTGCAGCAAGCCAAACACAGTCTTGATGCCTCAGGATCTGGACGGTTCAGGTAGATCATACAGAGGCAGCAGGAGAATCGAAGCGAACCTGCCTGCCCCTGGCAGTGATATGGCGGGAAGCATCTGCGAGCTCATCTGTGCTCTCTTCTCGTACAAGGTTTGCTGGTCTTCTTGTAGGTTTTGAACCTTTTCAATGTAGCTCCTGGTATGGTTCATTGCAGCCTGGAGCTTGATCTGGTGGGCATCTTCAGACGGTCTTTGCTCTGTGCCTGGTTCAGCTTTCTGATACCGAAACCTTGGCAAAGCACCAGTGCGACTATGATCTGACATGATACGCACTGCACGTAGCTGGGGGAAAATGTGTTGATAGAGCTGGCTACCTCTGAATCTCAGAGAGAGAGAGAGAGTGAGCGCACCTGACAGTGCTTACAAGGGAGTGCAAGGGTCGCTACACACGATAGACGTGTGTAACTCCACACCAAAGATATCCATTCACACGTCTTCTGGAGTTTTGCTGCAGCATTGTATCTGAATGCATTGGCCCCTTTTCGGTCTCCACAAACTCAGTCAAGAATAAATTCAATCAACATGGTCATGCACACAGATTGAGATGGAGCTCGCGGAGCTGTTAGTGCCTACATGTACCTACACTGTATTGCCCCCAGCATGCCAAACTCAGGACAGAACGTCTGTAGCTACACTTTGCACGCAGCCGTGTTCAGTTGAATCAGTTGGTCATCGATAATGCTCGGTGCAAGCACACGAGAGGCATCATGTAAGGTAGCGCGGATTCTACTGCGTATGTCTCACGGGTTGTGCCCGGAGTCGCTGGCTCACAAGTGCCCTGGGCGCGTGCAGTCAAGGCTGCACTTGCACTCAGTCAGTTCGCCCGTTCCGGTCACGTGTAGGACTACCCACTCGTTTAAACAGCAAGCTGGCTTCAGAAGTCGTTTGTTGTCTTCTGAAGCAAGTGAAGGGAAGCTTGCTGAAGGGGAGCGCCGACTTGAAGGAGATGGGGAGCAAGAGGGTCCAAGGCTGGATGCTATATTTCTTCGCACTGTCATGGTAGCTAGTGTCATAGGAGCTTGTTACAATGCATGGAGTACTGGTCCAGGGATGTTTGGAAGCCCCTCTTCCCACGCACTACTGCTGAAGGGCACTCCCCACATGCGTTCAGCTGGTTTGCAACGCCTCAAGAAGTGCGCCGAGAACGGACAACACCAGCTTGAATTTGAAGAGCACAGGATCTCTGAGCGGTTGGTAGCCTTACTGAGAACAGAAGCCGACCTGGAAGTGTGGCAGGAGCTGTGCCATACACTAGCTGCCATTCTGAGCCGCCCTGACAGCTCTCAGCACTTAGCTACATTGGGCGTTTGTACAACGCTCAGCCAGCGCCTTTCTGAAGAAGGCACTGACTTTTATGTTGCAGCAGAGCCGCTGTTGCAGCAACTGACACAGCTGTGCGACAGCCAGGATTGATCAGGTCATACGTCTGAAACCTTCAAACACAATCTACCAGGGTTAAAAGTGCTGCAACCAAATCATGTGAAGAAAGGTATGCAGTCGTTCTTAGCATATGTGATATACGTGTGTACACCTGCAGCTCGCTGACGATGATCCACATACATTGACGATGTGTTGATTCCCGATGGACGGAACACCCGCATGAATGCAGGCAATGGAACACTTTGACGTGCTTCATCGAACGTGTCATGGACTTCAGGGCTGGTGACGCACAGGAACTGCATGCACAGGTGGTGGGGCAACGCAATTGGGTAATGGAATAGGGGGAGTTGTTGAACAACTCCCCTATTCCGTTACCCAATTTCGTTGAGGATGCAGAACGGGATTCACACCGCAAGAGGATGCAGTAGGGGAGTTGCACCGACAAAGTCTGGCATCCTGCCCGGTAACCTCCTCACGGGCTGATGTAGAGCCCTAGAAGCCTACCATGCTGAACTTGACTCTTTGATGCTAGCTCTATGTCCTGTAACCCTTCAGCGAGTACCTTGTTCATCGAAGTATGGACTGATGCGCAGTGTCGGACTGGGTGCTCAAACACCCACCATCAGCTCATCCTCATGAAGTGCACTTGGGAAATGCTCCGAATCATTGCGTATGGCATTCATTTACAAACACATGATTGCTAACTACTGTAGCCTGGTGTGTAACCAAGCTTTTCACGGTACAACTCTGTAAGCTTCAATTCTGCTTGCTGCGCTTTCTATCAGGTAGTCAGACTCGATGCGATGCTAAGTATCTAGTCTACAGGAGGCAGCGCAAAATTGAAAAGTGTGCCTTATTCTACCAAAAGAGACAGCTATCATCATCAGCAGTAACTCTGCATAGGGCTTCTAGGACAAGTGACTGACAAGCACACATGCTAGCATGGTGCGCTGTTCGAGGCGTCTGGCACGCATTCGTTATCGGGATACAATGCAAGTTGGCCGCATGGGCATTCCAAGACTGTGTCCAAATCAACGGGGCCCCATGGCTTTTCGAAGCCAAGTGTGCCATTACACAGCTTAGACTTCACCATGGAGAACAGAGTCCACACGCCCCCTTCCAATGCTGTGGTAGTGCACCAGTCACCTGCATGCCAAGTTGATGTTCACCAGCGAGATCCTTCTCGCAACTGATACATGTATAATGCTTGAAATAACACGTTAAGATCTATTTGATTAATTATGGATAAGCAGCAACTCTCACATGTGCAAACAGGACCACACCTGCAGGAGGGGGGGTGACAGGGACTTCAGGGACAGGCTCTTCCCCTGGTGTAGAGCTTGGCACTGGCACTACAGGTGCAGATGCTGGGTCGATGGTGACTTCGGTGGGATTCAATACTGTTGGCTCAGCGCTGGCCGCTGGGCCTGCAACGCAAGTAGCATGCGCCACCATGTGAGTCTTGAATTCTGCAGGGAGATACTTGGCCTTCTGGGTGTTGCTGACACAAAGCTTGGCAGAGGTGTCTACCATTCCAGCCTCAATGATTTTTCCTGATGGTCCCTTCACCTTGAACCAGCCTGCAGGGGATCAGCCGTTGCATTGCCGTGCCCGTGCATCCAAGCTTCAAAAAGGATTCCTGCAGCCAGGAACCCTCAGAGACGATTACCTGCTTCGTCATCTCTCTCCAACAATGTCATCCTCTGGAAGTTGTCGTTTAGGATAGTCCCCCATGTTGGCCGAATGTTGACTTCAAGCTCAAAATCGTCGCACGCCGAGTCTGCAGTGTTTAGAACTTCGAAAGTGACACATCCACCACCACCAAAAGCAGTTCTTCCCACTACTTCAGCCAGTAACACTGTTGGCGTATTCAAATCTGTCCTCATGTTGTCCCAGACTGGTTCCGGGAGATGTAAATTTTGAGGGAATGGCTCATCTGCTGGTGTGCACTTGCCCTCCCAGATTTGGAAATCATCAAACATAATGGTCTGCAAGATCATGCTGGCTTAATAAACAGAAATTGGTCACACTTGCGAGTGAGTTGGTGACAGGGATTCACCTCATCTTTCTTTGCCCGGAATGATGGACTGGAGCCCCCAAAGAAGACCGAGAAGTAAAATGTGTCGATAGCAAAATCATTGAAGCGCCTCCATCCCATTTCTTGCTTATCAACGACCAGCAACGGTCCAAATCCTGGTCCTTCCATCCATGTTTGAAGCACACCATCTTGCTTCCAGTTCTCTGGGGAACCAACTGGGCCTGAACTAACACTCTGCGTTGACCGCCGTTCCTGACTCTAGCTCACCTGTGCACCATCCACAGACGGCCTTCGAGGAACATACCAGCAGTGTTCATTTTGACATGGCTCCACACAGTATACCATTCATCTGCCTTCGGTTGAAAGAAGTCCTTTGGAATCTCAGGAACCCGGAGTGTTGAGTACACTCTATCCCAAATCTCGTTCGAGTATTCAAAGTCATCGCCACACCAGTGGGTCTTGTTCATGTGATATACATAGGCAACCAACTTGCCCCCATCACAGTTCAGGTGATCAAGTTCATGTACAGGGGGCCACACACATGGGCGCCACATCTGCCTTGAGCTGAAGCCATCCAATCCTGTGACTACTTTGCACCCAGTTGGGCAAGTACCACCGCACAGACCCGGCAACTTACCACCCCGCACCCAGTCGAAGTTAGGCCCAAACTTCATTCTGCATCGAAGGGTGTGTGCGTTAAGACATATGAAGGACAGTAAAGATGCGGCAAATTCATGCCCACGATGTACCGAGCAGAAACACTTGACCCGTTGTCCTGAAGCGAGAAGGAAGCACCGAAATTTCAACGTTGCTGACTCCACAGGCAGTATCATCAGGCTTTTGGACTGCATTGCACACTCGGATGTGACACAGCCCTCTGGGAGCATAACTTCAAGCACACGGGATGAGCCCTCCTGGACGGCGTAAACTCGCTCATTGTTGGTTCCTCGTGTGCTGCTGTCGCTGTGGAAACCGTCCAAGTACGAGTATGGGGCAAAGTCTTGATAAGCAAGTTCTTCCAAATATGGGATCCTGTTGCCAATGCGGCCAGCTCTGCAGTAGCCCCAGTATAAAAAAACTGTGAAAGAGTGTGTTTGCAGTTTCATACCAGGACACACCCGTCGAACGTGATACTCTTGATCAGGTTTCCGCACTCCTGCCCAGCAACAGTGCCGAAGCTGGCAGCCGTGACCAACACGGCTGCAAAAATTGTACCCATCACCCTTATTTCACCAGGTAAGATCATGAAGCAGCGCCGTTGGACGGCTGTGGTGTGACCTGCTGCGTTCCTCCTTGCCTGGACAACGAAGAGAGAGTTCTCCGCAGTCAAGAAGGAAGGGACAACTCACTGATGATTAAATCAAGCTACAGCGGATAAGATATACTCCTGTGCAGTTGGATCCGAAGAGAGAAAAGGTCTGTCTGTGAAAGAGCGAGCCGAAACTGGGCTGATACACTGCAGGCGAGGACGCACCCTCGCAGCTTCTGGTTACCTGTTGGGCGAACTTGAACTTACGATTAGGCGAAATTGAATCTTTACGCTTGCAGCTGAGATGCACAGAAGGTCCTGTCTCCAGAAGGCAGGATGAACGGTCGGCTTCAATAAGGTTCACAGCGCGTCCGTGTAGCCTAGGAAGCATGCACAGTTCCTTGTCGAAGAGATCTACACCGATGTTTCGTAATAGTTGCAATGCGATGATACTCAGGCCGTGGACTGCGCGGCGTATATATCCCAACTTTTGGGCTGTTAAAACTGTTTGAATGCGAAATCATACAAGAATCTGGAATGCAGTGTTGCATGCCTGCTATGTTCATTCAGTTGAACCCATTTCCCGTTGCACTCTTTTGTTGTTGATAAGAGTTGTCTCGTCGAATCGAGGCTGTTAGTGTGTCATGGCAGGTTTTTCGGCTGTGCATACTCACGTTGTATGGCTTCTGTATTACTTACACAAGCTCTTCAAGAGGTCTGCAGGATCACCCAAGATACAATGAGCAGTTGGAAACAGCAGTTTGAAACAGATAAGTGCTGCCTGACACTGGGATGACCTCGACAGCTAGATATGATGTTTATGTGCAGGTGATCTTCAGTGTTCAAAGCTGTCGTAACCGCAGTGAGGACCTCTACCTCCGTGACAGTTAGTTCCAAACCCTGAAACATCAGATGCCATATCCAATAAATATATTTATAGATCCATCCTTATATCCCCCGAGAACTTGGGTTCGCTAGGTTCTCCGAGAGTGAAGGAAATGTCTAAGGCATTCCACCCTATATTTACACGGTCCTAGTTCTTTCATGATGCAAAATGATAGACGGGTCAAAGGCTACGATCTAAAGCGTGAACTTTCTCAAAAAGATCCAAGCACCATCCCTGTGATATCAAGATGCTCTTCACCACATCCACGACCTTGCCAGATGGAGCTTGCGATGCAAGTTCTTGGAGTGCTTTTCCAATTATTCTTTTACACTGTTTGCTTTTACTCTTGTTTTCACAGGCATGTAGGGCCTTGGCCCCAGGAATCTTGGCCACATTGTCACGATGTTCTACCATCTTCTGCAGGTTGTACTGCATGCACAGAAACAATAAAGTGCAATGAGCATCAGGTAGACGCCTCAAGACGTTGTGACAAGAAAGACGCTATTGTGGTGGTACAGGGATCATCAACCAGCTTCATGGTGTGAATCGTTACCTGAGATGTGCTGGCGGCATCATCAAGCTTCTGATTGATAAATCTATTCATGCTCGTGATTTTCCTCTCTTGCAGTAAATTACTCGTGCATCGGGCTGCAGTTTCCACAATGGTGGTGTGTCGCTGCAGAAGTGCCTGACTGTGCTCTCTGTCACGGACCACAGTTTCACGCAAGTCTATAATTCTTCCTCGCAGGTTACGGTTGGTGTGTAACACAACATCGAGGCGTCGTGACATGTGCCTTTCTTGCTCACATGCTCGAAGTTGCTGCAATCTGAATCTCTTGTTGTTGCTAGAAACAGAATGCCCTGCTGCTGGCCGATAGTCATGTAGCACAGCTTTCCACATCACGACAGCAGCGTCCAGCTGGCTAATCAGCTGAGCCTGCTCTGCGGTACAGCTGTAGGGACGCTTTCGCATCTCTGTCAGAATATGTCGGCACTTGCTGTTCTGCAACAACATCACCCAAATTTCTTTAATAACAGAAAAATCGCTCAAAAACTGCAACATAGCAATAATGCAACCGGTTTGTGAACAGTTTTGCACCACAGCTAGGCTGCTAGGAACTTGGAGTGCTTCAAAGCTCAAAACAAGCCTGACTTTGGACAGCTTGGAAACATGTCTGAAGTATACCCCATATGTTTCGCCCAGAATGGTAAGTAGCTGCGTCACATGGTCTTCAAGAGACCTGATGGTTGTCACTAGTTGACTGCTGGTGTTTTGGCGCATATCCGCCAGATCCTCAATCTCGATTCCTGAAATGATCCTTTTATGCACTCCGTACCGCTTGCACTCGTCATCTGCAGCGTCTGTGTAACTAGTAGATGCATGTGGGCTCGATGCATCTGCTTACACCCCTTGTGACAAGAACGGGTGCAAGCAGCATAGAAGCTGGCGAACTCCGTGGATGCAATATTAGTGATATCCTGTCGTCGCTCAGCACGTGCCAGTATGGTGTTGAGTGATTCAGGATTATTCATGGCATTTCCCGAGTTTTCTGCAACCGAATTATGGGGACAAGCAGATCACCATGGTGCCCAATTCAGGCATGTTGAACCCTCTGCATATCTTGATTGTTTGATTGATTGCAGAGCACAAAGTGACAGAGCTTGGTGCACTCATGCGCACAGAACTGTAAGGTAGGCCAACTTTCTGTGCTTGAATCGTGGAACTCAAGCTACCTGACCAGAACATACTGCTCGCAACAGCGGCAGAGTGCATCCACGCCCTGTAGCCAGGGACTGGCAGTCAATGGCCATATCTGACTGTAGTCAGGCATGGGTGCACCACGCTGTCACCCTCTCCTGGGTGAAGGCGATGCTTACTTGTGCATGCATGCTGTTATACTGGGTATGCATACATATATGGCAACCGATTGACCTTTCGTTGAAGCAGGAATCATGCGCACCTGTAGTCGGGATTCTTTGTTCTGTAGAAGTTTCAAATACCGGTGATGTAGTGTCGTTATATTCCCGGTAGATTGGCGCCAGCTTTGAACCCGGTGAAGCTAACAGCTGTTGTCCTTCCGTGATCTGATGTCTTGGGCACTTTTGCCACACAGTCGCGAAGTCTGTGAAATAAAGAGATATGTTTGAAAACAATGATGATAAGTACATCAAGGGCGAGACGCTGGGAGTGGGAACGTTCGCAAGCGTTGTGAAGGCAACCGTGAAATCTGTACGTCACTCCATCAAAGGCCTGTGTCGCTCAAGCAGTTCTGTTCAACATTTCCAGGCGATAGTAATGCTATCAAGCATGATCCATGCTCGTAGTTGAGCACTGTGCGCATGCAGTCTGGTCAAGAAGTGGCTATAAAGAAGGTCCGTATAGCATCTGCAAAAGAGGTACAGAAACTCCTTCATGACTGTACTGATGATACGGCTACGGTTACGCTGTCTGGTTCGTGACCCGTGGTGACTCTTGCAGGGTATCGATGTGACAGCTCTGAGGGAGATTAAGGTGTTGCGGGAGCTGCATCACCCTCATGTCATCCAGCTTGTGGACGTTTTCACCAGCTCCAACCAGAATCTGTCCATTGTTCTCGAGTTGATGGATTCAGATCTAGAAGCTGTAATCAAGGATACGTCTCTAATCTTGTCTCAGGCGGACATAAAATCTTACATGAAGATGGCACTTGATGGACTAGCGACATGCCACGCACACAACGTGGTGCACAGAGACATCAAGCCCAACAACCTGTTGACGTCCAAGACAGGTTCGTGCGCGCACCTGGCCTCATGCATCATACTGTCCGCGCTGCCGACCTGTCTCGGCTCAGGGTGTCAGGGTTAATGCAGGACTATTGAAGCTTGCGGATTTCGGTATGGCCAAGGTTTATGGCAGCCCTGAGGGCTGTCGCACGTCTCAAGTCTTTGCAAGGTGGTATCGGGCTCCAGAGCTGCTCTGGGGCTCCACTAGCTACGGCCCTGCTGTTGATGTGTGGGCGATGGGGTGCGTGTTTGCGGAGCTCATGCTCCGCCGCCCATGGTTCGTAGCAGAATCAGATATCAAGCAGATGCAAGAGATATTCGCCGTTCTAGGCACTCCCAGCGAGGACCAGTGGCAGGGCATGCGGGATCTTCCATCCTACATTCAATTCTCACCCGCCCCTGCACAGCCCTTGCATAAGATATTCACTCAGGTCCGTCTCATCTGTGCGCTGTCCAGCAGGCAGCTGTGCATGTACTGTAACAGGGCGTTCTGTATCCCCTCTTGGTTCCTTGTCTACTCACGCATGAGGCACATGGTACTCTGCACTGCACATCCAACGTGTGCAGTGACTGCAGGCGAATGAAGACGCGTTGGATTTGCTTGCATGCATGGTGTGTTTTGATCCCAGCGAGCGCATCACTGCGGCAGATGCCCTCAACCACAACTACTTTCGCAAGGGCGTGAAGCCTACCCCTCCAGAGAGGCTGCCGAAGCCGAAGAGCCGTTCAGACGCCCCCTTGCTTCCTCCAAGTCAGACAGGAGGTGTGCAGCTCATTGGAAGTGCCATTGTTGTTGCACCGTGATGCCCGGTTCCGTTTGCTTGGGTTGGTTTGCCCCCGTCGCTTCTGTTCTGCATGTCACCTGCAGTAATCAGGTGCAGGTGGCGGTTAGGCAAGGAGCACAAATAGAGTGACAAGACTGCTGTCCGCAAAGCTAATTGGGTGCCCTGACAAGGACATGGTATTTCGTACTAGATATCGTGTGCACATTTCTGCGTGTGCTGGCTTGAGCTTTCAGTTGAATTTTGGACATCATTGTAAGGAGGGATATTTTTCAGATTGATGAGGCGTGTTCTTGCAGTCTCGCACATTGTCGGTGACGTTGAAAGTGTGGAATCCTCATTGTGTCATGCGCTGTGCAGTAGCTCCCGTTGGAAAGACAACTCCTCCCAGAAACAGTGGAGAGCATGTCCTTGGTGCACAAGACCAAACCCGTCCAGTAGACAGTGTACTGAAACGCCGTCTGAGCACGTCTTCAACATGCTTGGACAACATCGTGAATGTGGTGTATGGAAGGCATGCGCGCCATGCACAACCCCTACCTTCTGGTAGCAAAGGCTCCTATGGAAGTGTCTCATGGAGCCCTGCGCAATCCCTGAGCGTCTACACTGACAGCGGCCTCAGCGGCGTGGAACACTCATGCACCCCTTGCTCGCATGGCAACAGAGCGCAGGGTGGCCTCAGGAAGGGTTCAACTTCTGGACACAGGCAAGTGTGTGCGGCAGATTTGTGCATGGCATCCAGGCTGCAACCTCCTGCAGGCAGAGCAGCGAAACGAAGTTGTGGCTGGCAACCGCTCAGTGGCTCTCATGCTGCAAGCCCCCGCGCGCAGACTGGAGACAGCAGCTGGATGCTATCTCCGTTAGACATGTGTGCATGCGTATCTGAGAGGAAGGACAAGGTATTGCACGCGGCCACCTGCCCCGCAAGTCGCTGCGGGGCACCATGCCATAACTCGCCCTGTTCCTTGTCACCGGCATAACTTGTCACCACTGGTGCTTGTCACCATCAATGCTTGTCACCATCAGTGCCAGTACCAGGACCACTACTTGCCCTGTGCCCATAGCTGCTAGCCTGGAGCAGGAAATGGTCGATCGCCAGACGTGTCAGGCTGCGATCCAGAGCCGGCTCCATGCCAACGTATCTGTGAGTATGCAGGACGCAGAGGAGAACTGTAGCTCGTTACAGAACTCCCCTGCTGGTGTCATAATGCGGGTCGCGCGCACCTCGTCTGGGTGTGCAGAACCCGACCATAGCGTTCGAGGTTCGGGACAGGGTCTGTTCATGCGCCAGCTGGACCTCTTAGCTCCGGGTGCAGCGGCTGTTGCAGCAGGGACTCCTTCCTTGTGGCCTGGGAAAAGACGCCCCTCCATCAACACCATGAGCACTGCGCAGCTCACCGATGACCAAACACCCCGGTCTGCTGCTCTTGTGGACCAGCAGTGTATACCCGAGGAGGCAGCTATGCAAGGTGGACAGGACATTGCACTCAACCCATTGTCAATGTTCTGTGCCACTGGCACGAGCGGTGATGGTGTATCCGCTGTGCCGACCCCTGTGAAAGCCAAGCTCAGGCGCAACCTGTTTGGACCGGATTGACGCACGAGACGAAAACAGCGCATAAAGAATAATGTAATCAGTGCAGCATGTAGACGAGTACAGTTGTAGTTTGTTGGCGACTCTTGTAAATTTCTCCCTAGAGCTGTGAAGATAGCAGACGTTGAAACGCAGGATCGCCAGTGCTGATTTCTAGTCCTGCGTATGCGAATGCTAGAACGCCTGCGTGAACCCTGTGACTTTCATACTGCCCGGATCATGCTGTGACACCCAGGCGTACTCACAGTTCTGATTCTCAGTCTCCAGCATCTCTGTGTACAGCATCAACCTGCATCTGGCTGACGGATTGTGCAGCCCAGCTCAAGTTGGGATCGTGATGGGCAGGGGGAGCACACTGGCTCAGTGATAGAAGTAACCGTGAGAGACTCCATCTACAGCACCTGGGTATGCAGTAGGAAGGCCTCACACAAAAGTCCTTACACATACTCAGTGCAGGGTCCCCAACATGCACCTACAGAGTATGCAGGCTGTACTGCCTGGAAGCGTCACAGCTGCACTATCAGGCCTGCACCAGTCACCGATACATGAACATGGTTACCAGGTTTGAGACAACGGACACAAACCGTTTTGTGTCCGTTGTCGTCCGCCCAACAATGTGTTGTGTGTTCACATCGATCCAAACCATGTTTTCACACCACCCCTGCTGCATGTCAAATTTATCTTTGCTGCAAGGGCCTCCTGTCTGTTCCAGGGACTGATCCAGCCTCTACTTTTGACGCCTGAGCGCCGCCCCACCCACCCTCCCCTACGCCGCCCGTTCGCACCTCCCCCTTGCTGGCACCACCTCTGACGTCGGTCCCCGCCCGGTTGCCCCAGTCCTGCCGTCCCCCAGTAAATGGACCCCTCGCATTGTGTTGCCTCAGCCTCCCGCGGCCCTTGCCCTCTCGGCGTCGCTCGCCCACTCCCTCCCGCTGCTGCCTCGGCGTCCCTACGCGCCTCCTGTCCGCCAGGACCATTGATCACCAGTGTCGCTTGATTACATAGAACAATCCTGAATACTTGGGACTATTGTTTAGGTGTGTGACCTGACAAACTAAGTGACACTGGTGATCAGTGGCCAGGACCGGCACCCGTGGCTTCCAGCTGTTGATCCCTGCTGTCGATCACTAAAGGGCAGCCCGCCCCTGCTGGCCTTGTCTGTGACCCTGATCATGTTGTGTTGTATTGTGTCGGCGCCGCTGATGAGGCATCCATGAGGTTCTGCAGATGGCTGGATGGGCGGAGAGCCTGCATCTGCTGCTTTATGGCATTGTAAGAGTCTGTTTGTCAGCATTTAGCTTCCATGGGCGCACAGGTAGACCTGCGAGACGCAGAAGGTGAGTTTGGTAGTGTGTGGTCCTGTGGTCAACTTGAAATCTCAGATTGCAACGTTGGCCTGGCAATGTGAGTTTCAGCGCTAGAACTCCAGCATACGGTAGTGCGTGTGGGAGAACATTTTGTACGTGATCACTCAGCGGCTTTTGTTCATTGTAACATGAGGCATTCGTCAGTGCCGCTAAAGAAGTTGACCAGACCAGTTCTGGGAAATTCAGAAACATTTTTAGATCGCCCACAACAAAACTGCGGGTACAGTGCGTAAATGGGCACAGAAATATTTGTAACGCGTACACGCGTTTATCCAAGATTGTTCAAGGTCTGTTTCTTCTTGTCAAAACGCGCGCACAGACCACGGACTTCATTCAACTGCAGTGCCTCGGCAAGCATCACAATCTCTGTCTCAAAATGGCGCTTAGAAAGCTTGCCTCAGACACCTGCATGCGCATGGGGCTGTCAATTGCTCCAGCCACGCAAGCTCCAGCTTCAATGATGGGAGCTTGGTCACGTGCGTACGCGAAAGGTGCTGTAGCCGCCCATTTATCGTGCTAACACCCCCTCTATGGATATAATATTCCTTAAACACTGTGTTTGTCGTGCCTGAGTCCTGGGGTGTGATCTGGGTAAGCTGAACGACGTGTTCTAGCGCCTGGCCCATTCACCACAATTTCCACACTTCATGCTCGGCAGAACATAGAGCCTTGCGCCCGAAGCATACAGCTGCATACCCTAGCCTCTACTGTGGTCGATGGCTGCGTACCTGTGCCTGGCTGTGCCTGGTGGCATGCTGTGCGGTGGGAAATGTCCTGACATTGGTGTGTTACATGCAGTGATGGATAACCTGAAGTACGCGCAGTCACACGAATGGGTTTCGGTTGATGGCGACATTGCCACTGTGGGCATCAGCGACTTTGCTCAGGTGCTGATCATCGCACCATGCTGTGTTCCTTCAGTCCAGGCGCAACACAATTGTGATGATACGCCAGTATCAACTTGCATCAACGTTGATGCGTTGAACAGTGCTTTTCTGTGTCATCCTTTGATACTGTTGCCTTTAGTGGGCACCACACTGAACTGGGCGTGCACACTGTTCCTGCAGGGCGAACTTGGTGACGTAGTATACATGGAATTGCCAAGCGAAGGCGATACATTTAGCAGTGGCGAGGCGTTTGGCGTAGTAGAGTCTGTGAAGACTGCATCAGATGTGTATGCGCCAGTGAGTGGGGAAATTGTGGCTGCAAACGCAGAGGCGACTGACGACCCAAAGAAGGCATGCCCCATATTGTCAGACCTTTCTTGCGCTCACAGCATTTGTACTCGCTCACAGGACTCATCTGCTTGTGGGCTGTTGTCTGATCACGTTAGCCCTTTTTCAGCGCTTAGTTGCTTGTTGGAAACTGCTATTCCGACTGGCTCACACCTGTTCTGGAAACTGTTATTCCGACTGGCTTACACCTGTTCTGCATGCGCAGTTTGGTCTGAAACTGTGGCATGCATGTGTGTTGTCCCTCTGCTGTCCACCGGGGCGGCGATGCCAAACTCGTTTTTCATGGCTGCTGTGTCGTGTCTGAGCAAGCACAGTGACATGTCGTTCATCCGTTGGCCTATGACCCTTGCACAGGTGAGAATATCAAGCTGAGGACCGCATAAATGAACGCCTTTCAAGTGTATTTGACCCCACTGAAAGCTAGGAGCGCAGAGCACCTTGAAACACAGGTGATTTCTGCACATTTCTGCACGTTTCAGCCTGGGATGTCTAGTGCTCAGTGATGACGCTGGCAGCCTAGGGGTGAATTAAGGACGATTCAGTAGCAGAAATAAATTATTCATTTCGCTTTGGATCACCCAGGAAAATCAGGAATTATTCCATGTGCCACTCCTTAAAAAGAAGAATTCGCCGATGAACGTGTTCCTGATCAGTATATTCACTCCTGTGCCAGTCCGTGCAGGTCAATGATGGGCCTTATTCCGATGGTTGGTTGATTAAGATTAAGATGAGCAACCCTGCCGAGCTGGATAACCTTCTGGACAGTGCTGCATACACAGTGCAGATAAGTGATTAGCTGCTGCGCAGTTGCACCGCGCAGACACAGGTGGGAGGTCCAGCCGCGCAGGCATGCCACCACACTCTCTGTGCCCAGCCTTGTGCCAGTTGCTACCCTGCTGATTCGGTGTGTGCGGTGGGCAGTGTGATGACATCGACGGTGGGTGTGACACGTGGCATATGTTTTCAACGCTATGTAAACAAGTTGCGTGAGTCTAGTAACATGGAGGCTAGTAACACGCAGCGAGACCGCGCAAGCGGTACTTGACAGTGCATAAGGCTAGAAGCATCAGCAGAAAGCCTTTGTAAGGCAGTTTTGAGCTTTCCAACGTTCCGAGCTGCGGCAGGTGACCCATCTTAGAGCATAACAGGGGCGGGGGCTGCAGGCACTGTACAGAATGCGCCGCATCCGCTGCCCTTGTCCGCAGCTACTGCATGTATGCTTCCATGGCACATCGACACTGCCGCAGCGTACACGCCCCGCACTTATCACAGGGCACACAGCGCCTGGCTGGGAGGCTGCTGGCCCTCACGTTTTCGGTGCCGAGACACTTGTCAGAAATAGGAAACCTGAACTCAAGTTCACCCCAAGGGCTCTACACATGGTGCAACACGTCAGAGACTCTTTGTCAGAACCTGGGCTCACAACCGGAGCACATGCGGGGTGAGTGGCAGGAACCAGACAACCCTAGCTTTTGAGTAACTTGTATACACCGCACTTGACGGACTGCAGCGTGCCCCCTCCAGGTGGCAGAGGCATGTGGCAGGTGCCTTGGCGGCACCTCACTCTCAGCAGGGGCATGCAGCTAGAGCTCATAGACCCCTGCTCAGCACAGGCAGGCACGGCAAGCAAACACGCCCAGCTGCTCGGCCAGCTGCTCAACAACAGTCCCCACCGCTACGCATGCGGCGGCTACGACAGCGGCACAAAAACATCTTGATCATTGCCGCCATGGCCTGCCTCAGGTGTCCGGGGGCTTGCATGGGGGGCGTACACAGGCGGTACCTGCGCAACATTGGCCTGCGGGATTGCGTTGTGGGTCCCCTAAGACCCCTGAGTGCCCAGAAAAGGTGAAAAGTTGCTGGGCGGGCCAGCAAGAAACAGGCTGGGCTGGTCGTCCTCACTCATCGTGCCCACGTCGTCTCGAGTGGCTGACCCGTCCTCCTTTGCAAAGCGCCGGTTGTCCGCGGCATGCTTCCACAGCTGCAGGTTCTGCCGCGCCTCAACGGCAAACTGTTGCGTGAGCGTGGCGATGTGCTGCTGCGCGGTGTGCGCCGCGCTGTTCTCAGTGCGCTTGAACTCGTCTACCAGCAGCCTGTTCTTGCTCACCATTGCGGCGCCGGGCCTGCATGCATGCACCCTCCCTCTCCATGCAAAGATTTACAACCCGAAAACAGGCAAATATGCAACAGCAAAAACAGCTACATTCTACACAGTTTTGTATTTACCACCACCCCCCCCCCCCCCACGCATGAGGGGAAACGTCGTCTTCAAAGCCTCAGCTGAGGGTCAGCACCTGTGAAGAAGGCAGTGGCAGTGCACATGCTGGAATGATGCACTCCATTTCCGGTTTGTAGGGTAATGATGCACAGACAAACAACACATCGCAGCACCTCGAGGTGCTGCGATGTTGGGGCGAGCTCGCCCGCCCCCCACAAAACAGCGTTACTGGAGGGCATGGCTGTCACACTCAACAGCGCACTTGCGCCGAGGCAGCAACAATGGATGGCAATGTGCGAGCATCTTGCATGTGCACCCCGGCCCCCTCCCCTCCACCTCTGCAGGAGCACACCACCTCTGCCAGTGACACAACGGCCCCATACAGGGGGGGTGAGCGGCGACGCACATGCATGTGTCGACGACGAGCCGCACGCCACGGTAGAATGTGACGTTGATGAAGTTGATAACCATGACGAAGATGAGGGCGACGATGGCAAATGCGAGGAGGTACAGCAGGAAGTCTCTGCGGCGCTCCTCGCCAGCGGTCTCTGCGTCGCTGCGCACTGTGATGCCCCAGCAGATGATGGACAGCACGAACACGAGGAACTCGAGGAAGATCTCTGTGTGTACCCAGTCATCGCGCAGCTCCACCTTGGTGATGTGCCTGCAGGGGGATGCGCCCGCTGTGGGAGTTGTTACGATTGCAGGCGAATCTACTATGTCTTACGAACCGGAAAGGTAGTAAATAGGCATGAACCCAAATAGCCAAAGGCAACTAACACAAAACATCTACTATGTTAAAATAAAGAAATAATAAATTATTCGGGGACTACGCCATACTCAGTTTGAGCTTCGGCCTCAGCGCCACAGTGGCATCATCGCCCCTAGCGGTAGAATACGTCATATCTAAGCAGGCGCTGTGCGAGTCAGCACAGAGCGTAGCAGGGGTGGAGTGGAAGGACCATGCATGCAACGAATGAACGAAGGAGAGTGTGAGAGCTGCAGCAGTTGCGGGGGGGTGGAGAAAAAGGACGATGGAACGAAAGAACGAAGGAAGAACAAAAGCGTGCAAAAGTTACAGGCATAACTCCATAGAAACTCCATTTGGGTTCCTGCCTATTCACTACCTTTCCGGTTTGTAAGAGAACTCCATAGAATGGCTCACGCACCAGCAACAAGAGACGCAGCAAATTTGAGGCAACACAAAGGGCGCAGTTCTCACACTCTCAAGGGAGAGTGTGAGAGGTGCAGCACTTGAGTGGCAGCCGCATGTGCCCACACAGGCTGCTTCCAATGGTCAGCCTCAGTGAGCAGGTCAGATCCCCCCCAACACACCACAAGCGCACGTCAAGTATGCAGGCAAACATCTGCGGGGTGCGGAGGAGGCGAGCGGGCCTGGCATGTTACAATTGTAGGCGACTCTGCTATATCAGTGACATCATCGCTCCTAGCGGTAGAATACGACCGTAAATTCCTGGGTCGGGCGCTTTTGGTATCAGCACAGAACCTAACATGGCAGGGGGGGTCACAGGCGGGGCTCTGCACACCTGGCATCAAAGCACTCCCCCACACATACTCTTGGACATGCGTAGAATGGAGACGGCCGGAAGCTACTTTCCTCTGCTCTTGCTGGGGTCCGTCATGATCACGAAGTTGCTGAACCCCAGCCTCCTCTTCCTGCGGTACACCCTCAGCGAGTGCTTACTAATGCCATGCTGAGCTACCTGTGGGAGCCCTGCACAGCACCCACACACACACACGTCTGCAGGCCGCAAACCCTCTGCCCCTCTGCTAGCTCCTAGTGTTATTCTTTGGGTCTCCTTTTTGTTGGTACCTCTGCCTGATGCACTTCTCCTGCTTGCAGTCTGGATGTGTTCAGCTCTGTGCACTATTCCTACTGCTGACTCACACAATTTATAGTTCTACAGTCCTGTCGATTTCATCTCTCTGCCCCTCTCCCAAGGTGGCATACTTTTATGCTACATGCATCAGGCTGTCACTAAATCATTGGGCGCATGCATGAAGTCGCAAGCACAGCCCCCTTTGAAGCGCCTTGTGCCCGCCACTGATGGTGTGCCCACTGCAGTTGTAATGCATGCGGAGGAACAGTCGAACAAACTGTGTAAAGTTACAGGCATAAGTCCATGGAATGGCTCGTGTACCAGTAAATCATCGCATGCCAACTTAGCTCGACCTCGCACTCATGACACAGGATATGCCACTACCGCAGCAACGACAGGGAATCAAGCTAACCTCTCTACCCACATGGTGCACCAAGCCATGCTACTTGAGTACAGGGACTGAACAAACAAAGCAAAGGGGAAACAAGCAAACGCTAGAATAGACACGGACGGGCAAATGCATCAATACCATCGCAGTTTGGCCAAGAGTGCTTGGAAGGACTTTCGTGGTGATGCTGATGTGTCATTCGACTGAGGTGGCGGGCTTTCATGTCAGTTGCATCTGGCTGTTTGGGTTTTGGCCTTTTCCTGTTTTTCCGGGTTGTAACCACACTTTTCTGGTCCCGGGGGTGTATGTCCTTGTCCCACCCCTTTTAGGGTGCTGAGGCCGAAGCCCTTCCTGGGTATGGCGAGGTTCCCGATTAGTTTTTTTTTCTTTGTGAAACGGAAACAAGAAAACTACCTGTGAGCAGCATGTGCACCTCCTGCTGGATCTCGGCGTCCGCAAAAGACTCCCCGAGCTTAACGACCTCGATACTTGAGAAGATTGCGAGCCACCCACACAGGCACAACGTCTTGTAGCCGCTGCGGGCCTCCACTTCCTTGATCCTGGCTGTCTTGTCTTTGCGCTTCATGCGGATCAGGGCAGTGGTCGCCATCCTGCATGCATCTATGCGCATCAGGCGTGCAGCCTCTGCACATCATGTTCATCGTGCCAAGAACACGGCGCTCCAAGAGCCCCCTGCCAGTAGTTTTGCACTGCCCCAGTACCAGCAGGAACCCCCCTGGGGTTCATGCAGGCCGCGACTCACGCCCTGTGATCACCAGTGTCGCTTCATTTGTCAGGTCACACAACCAAAAAATAGTCCCAAATAATCAGGCTTGTTCTATCTAAGCGACACTGGTGATCAGTGGGCGCGAGGGCCTCTCCTACAACCTGTATGCCTTTTGCAAACCGGAAAGGTATTGAATAGGCATGCACCCAAATAGCAAAACGCAACCAACACAAAACATTCACCACTTCACGCGAATCTTTCGCATCCTATGTGGCTAGTGGAAGAGGAAAAAGGATGTGCAGATATAACTCCTGATCAGTGATCACCAGTGTCGTCTAGTTAGGTATAACAATCCTAAATACTTGGGCCTATTTCTTAAGTGTCTGCCCTGTTAATTATGCGATACTGGTGATCACTGCTCCCGATCAAAGCCTCGTAACAGAGGGATCCCGTGGCAGCTGCTGTGAAGATAGCAGGCCGCCTCTAACAAGATCCAGGTCTGTGGCATTAGATGGCCACTGGTCTGCACTAGCACACATGCACATGCATGCATGCGCAATAACGCATGCATGCAGCACATAGATAGATACACATGCATGCAACAAGTAAACTCGCTGCAGCTAGCGAACATCAGCACAAGCCGCAACACCCTCCCGAAGTGCGCCCGTGAAGCAGATTGGCAAGAAGGAGATCATGGGCCCAAGACCTGAGCACGTTTCGCTTGGGGGGTAGTGGAGGGGGGGATACATCCAGGTGATAGGGTCACCAGCTGCCCCACACGAATGGTGCGGTCTGCACCGCCCCTTCAAAATTTGCACAAACTTAATGGACCCTGCTGACTGAGCTTTCACTAACCCTTCCTAATGTATCCAACAGTCCCACCTCTGCTCGTTGATAGTGATTATATGCTGTTATAGGGCGGTTTGTACCGCTGTGCGCACGTGCACGCGTGACTGGATCGATCGCGAGCTCAAGGTGTGCGATGATTCACGAGCAAAGCGATCACACTGCTCCTCCCACGACATAGCGCCATGATTCTTCTCTTATCGTTCAGCAGTGTGTGCATATGGTATACGTATCAATAGTTGTATCGAGTACGTGCAGAGGCCAGGTGCCCAGATACGGTACCGTTTATTGTAAGCAGATCTAGAACACCAAGGACAAGCTTCATGTGTGGGACAGTACACAGATGGTAGGTGGTGAATTGAAGCGTACGTGTCCGTCTTTACGCCATTCTCACCGCCCTCGTAAGCGCTGCATTTGCCTGGCGCGCCAGCTGGCGTTGGGCTTTTGAGTAGCCACAATTTGAGTAGCCACACACGCACGCTCTAGAACAAAATGTAGAACAAAAAGAAGTCGGCTCAGATAGCCAGTGTATACCGAATGAGAGGACTGTGCTCCAGGAGATGCTTCTGAGCCGTCACGGAAAGCTGCTTGCGATATGAAGCCGACAGTTGCCAGAGCTCATGCAGGCGGGGTGTGGACAAAATATGTGTGCCTGCAGCTGGTGTTAAAACCGTTATAAAGCCCTTCTTGGGCTTCTTGGGTATGGCTTGGTCCCCGATTAGGTTTTTCTTTTCTTTCATTTCAAAGGCTATGATCGGGATCTGTGGGTGGATTGCTATTTGTGCCGTGAAGTTCTCAATTTCACACATCGAGGACGCCGCGAAGTTCGCCGGTTGTGGTCGCTGCAAATAAGTTAAATTTCAAGTCTGTTGCTGTTGTAGGCCGGTATCATGGTGCTGCGAAGACTGCTTTATGGTGCCTTGTGGTACGTGGCCGGTCCTCCGTGCTACCACGAATGCCTTTATCTGGGTGCCTCACTGACATCGGCTGACATCTTCTGGTCATGCGTAAGGATACTTGCTTGCAATTCGATTTCTGCATTCCACCTGCAGGGTAGACCTGCCCTTCTCCCTATCGCTCCGCGTCCTTATCGATGGAAATTGGTCTGCTGCTACTGGCGGCACATGCATACGGAGAAGCTGGCGACAAAATTGTCTGCTGCAATGAAAAACAACTGTCGCTTGTCGGGGAACACGACATATACATACACTGTCTGAGACAACAACAGCCAACCACGAGCCACATGTGACCAGGAAGGCAAACCCAAAGGCTGCAAAGAACTACGTGTACACAAGGCTGCCGAGGCACCAACATCGTCATCAGCATCAGCTGCATGCATGCATCAGGTGTGTATACGACCATCACACCGATTTTTATTGTCTGCTGCATTCAACCGTTGTACCAGAATGCCATGGCACACCCTTGGAGAGAAACTCTCTCGCGACAACTCCCTCTTAACCCTCGTCGCATCAAGGGGAGAGGATTTTCAAATGGTCAATTCGTACTGAAATGGAGGCTTAGCGCCTATACATGCTTGCATAAGAACCCAGGCAGGCAGCAGCAGCTTAAAGTGTCTCCTGCTGGCTCTCGGACAGCTGTATACATGTGCTCCTGCGCCACGCCTGTGTTCGCGGTGAACTTCATACTGAATTGCTGGCTGGCTGAACGCTCCCCGTGCTCACCGGTTGTCAACGCGCAGCACGATGCAGCTTGTTTTTAGGATTTGTGATGACTTTCCTGACTGTTAGCATTCCTGGCGGGTTCGTGCTCGCCGAGGATCCTTTTAGCGAGGATCCGCCAGTCCAAACCGGCAGCACAGTGAATCCAGACGATACAGAAACTCCAGTGGTGGAACCAGCCGATCCAGCTCCCCTTGGGAATGAGCAGGAGCCAGTTTCCAACGCACCCGACTCGCCTAGCATCGTATCGTTCGCCGAACTGGAGCAAGGTGTGAACCCGAGGCCCGCCGCAGCCGCCGAGAAGGATGTCGGCTTGCTCATATACATCTCGCAAGAGTGTGGCATAAGGCCACTTACACTTGATTCCGTACAGCATCATCTCACATAGAGTATGTGTGATTTTCGTGTTGTTGAGTCGTGGGTGCGATTGTGATGGTGCGATGCTCTCTAGATCTAGAGAGATGGTGACCTAATCTAGCCACATCTGCAGGCCTCCCCGCATCGGTGCAGAACTGTGCCATGTACATGGGCGCACAGGTGCCCAAGAACGCCGAATTCAGTTGCGACAAGATCGCAAAGGAATGCGATAAGTCTCAAGGGCATCTTCCGGTGCACTACACCGCAACTGAGCGCGATTATGATCGGGAAAATGAGGACCCACTTTTGACGGACGTTACCCTTGCTGTCTGCGTGGCCCAGTGCACCATAGCACGACGCTGCAACTACAGCACGTACAAGATAGTCACCAATACAACAGGGGAGTGCGTTCTCCATCCTCTCTCTTTCCCCCACACTCGTCGAGCGCATGCTCAAAAGGCCCGCCGAAACCCATTCAAACCTTTGTACATCTGTCGTTGAACGCTTTTTCCATGCTGGCGGTGTTTCTGCGGGAGGAACTTCAATTGTGGATCGTCTTGGAAGCCCAAGCAGGGGCGTTGCAACGGCCCCTGCTTGGGCCCCTGAAGCGCCCCTGCTTGGGCTTCCAAGACGGCACAGCCAGCATCAGCGCAGCCAGTTCTGTGCTGCTGTATAGAACTGCAGAGTAAACAGGTGCTGCAGTCCTACGAGTTTCCTTGAGCACCGGGGACCAAGCCTGTTTGGTGGCGCAGCTGCTGCTGTGGCAGTACTAGTGTTCCTGCGTCACAACATGAGATCACAAGTGTACGTATATTCAGGCTCACGAATACCTGAAATGGCTGCAGGTGCCGCAGCTATCTGATAAACGCAGACTGCCACTTGGATCAGGGCGATCAAGGCTGCCTGGAAGCCTTTTCTTCAGATTCAAAGAGCACTCCAGACTTACAGGGCATTCACAGTTTGAATCTGGGAGAGTGCGACTTCAGCGCCGAGCCAGCAGGCGGGCTGACGGACACAGGCTGGCTGCTGTTCAGGCGAGGTGCGAGACACCCTACGCACCATACACCAAACCACACTCAAGCCATTGTATAAGTAGGGTTTTGTACCCTCAGTCCTTGCATGAATGCATGTGTGTAGGTTTTTGTGTGTGCATGCATGTTCATACTGCTGTGAGTCACGGTGGCATGTAGTCTTGCAACCCTGCCAAGACCTCTGTTGCATGGCTGTTGCATGGCAGCTTGGACAGCACCGGTCTTCGTCGCAAGGGCCTCAGCTGGTGCGCCACACAGGCATGCACTCTCGGTCTCCTTACAGGGTGCCAGAGGTACAACACCTGATAGTGGCGTGCGTGTGCAGTGAGCAGTGCAACAAGCGATGGGATTGCGATCGCAGCGAGCGTGCTCACCATCATGACTGTGCTGCTGGGCGCACCCTGCACCGCACTGAGCCACTTATTCAAGGCTTGAGCAGGGCCACTTGTTCACCTTGTGTGAGGATCTCAGAAGTGGGGGCTGGAGACAGCATGGCGACTGCCTGCTAGTGTGCAAGCATCGGCAGAGGTCTGCACACTGCACCATGGCCGAGATACTACTGTGTTGTGAGGGCACACACCTGCAACAACAACCAGGCCCAGTGCGGCTTGGTGGAATGCACACAAGTATCAATTGCGTACGATGGGTTGGTTGCCTGCTGTGTCACAGGAACTGCCCTGGCAAGAGGACCATGTCGTGCTTGTGGTTGATCCTTTGGGTTGCGCGCAGATCGATCTCGCATGGTAGGCAAGCCCTGTGCAACATGGACCAGCAGAGGCCCATCTGATAGGTGCTCAGTATATCTACACTTTGAAAGAACATAGAAGCTGATAGGTTATAGGCCGCATTTCTCTTTTTGATTATCTCCTTGGTCTTGCACGATGCCCAGGACCAGAGGACCAGAGTGCTTGCAGGACATGCCCTGAATCATTGCACTTGTGGTAACTATGCAAGCTTCACCAATTCGATATGTACAGCTTGCACCAGCCCCTGGTAGATCCGAGCAGGCATCCCTGCTGCAGAGTACGTGTACGCCTCAGGCCAGTTCAAACCAGGAAATCTCTCGCACACGGTTGAATTGCGTTTATTGATTTGAAGCAGCCACCCCTCCGCTTTGGTTTTGCAGCAGCTGCGCCATCTACTCGGACGACGGCATGCTGCTATATGCTCGCAACAAGAGGAGCCGTGATCAGAAGAGGAAGCACGAATGTACACATTCATATCTTAAGCGATCCAGCTCATACATGAGTCTCATATCTCTGTACAAGGCGTGTCACTTGCAAGATACAGTGGCAGTCAGTGCAACAGTCCGCGCGCCGTTCACTGCGAACAAGATACCATGAGACTGCATGACCATCACTCATCGGGTATACTGCATACGAGTTCTTAAACGAAGGCCGCCCACATTGAACTCGATTTGCGGTATGCTGCTAATCCCGGTTTTCGAAAATGTTAGCAGATATAACCCGCCATTCAAGATGATTCGTGACATATAACCCTTCACCATGATTCAAGTGGAAGAGTTGTCAATGGAAGAGTCAAGTCTGGTTGTACGTCGCCTGGAGCAAGTATCTGTGCGTTCACAGTACTTTGCGGCCTAGTACACGAAGTACGAATCTGCTTAACGTCGCATGTGGTGTCTTAGATCACAGGTACACGCAAGATTTCGCTTCATTCACGTAGACAGTCGCCCTCGCCTCGTCTGCCTTCAGAACGCTGCACCGTCATGGGGAGTTGGGGCACAGGCTGAACGACGACGGTCTGCACCAGAATTCACACCTGCAGGGATGGGGAAAGGAGGGAAGAAATGGTACGAAAGTACACTGCTAAAGGTGTCGAGATATTGTTGAAGCGTGCTATGCAGCCCTGTCATTCAAAGTAGTGTGCTTCGCCATGCTGTGGCTCAGCTTTGACTCAGACGATGATAACTCTTGTGGTGACGTACTGTACGTCCAAGGTCCTACAAAACTTGTTTGCAGGTATGCCGTAGCAAGAGGCCGGGACACTGGGGTGTTCTCCACGTGGGCCGAGTGCAAAGCACAGGTGAATGGGTACAACGGGGCAGTGTTCCAGTCCTTCTTATCAAGGTCTGAAGCTGAAGCATTCTCTAAAGGTGGGCGCTACAGAGGAAGGAATGGCCATGGGAGCAATGCTACAAACGTCAAAGCACCAGTATTCAAACATAAGTCACAGACCCCGCGAGCTGTGCACTCATCCATCCACAGCCAAACCAATGGCACACAGGAATACGAAGCTCAGATGGTATGGCGCCCTTTCCACTGATGCAGGGTACATCATTTGTGGCTCTGAGCAGTTCACTGCAGTCTGTTGGGGTGCACGCCGTTGTGCCTTTCGTGCTGGTCGCTATGTGTTGTCTTGGTGTCCGTGTTTGACCTGAGTTTGTGGTCATCTTCTGTCAGAACTATCGGCCCTTCGGGTTTCCTACTGACCGTTTCTCGCTCTGTCGCATTCACTCCACACCATGTCCTTGTTTACTGGTGCTCAGAACAAGATACCACTGACCGATTTCTAACTCTCCTACCCCTGCAGTTTTTCGACGGTGGATCTCGTGGCAACCCTGGCCCAGGAGGCTGTGGAGCAACGGTACTCCGCACCTCTGATGAGAGTACCATCACATGTGGCTCTGCCTACCTGGGACACACCACCAATAACAGGGCGGAGTACGAGGGGCTCATTCTGGGGCTCAAAATTGCCCTGGACAACAGTGTGCGCTCCATTGCCGTGCATGGGGACTCAAAGCTAGTGGTCATGCAAGTGAATGGGCGCTGGCAGGCTCACAACGCTGAGCTGGCTAAGCTGCGTGATCATGTTGTGAATAACCTTCTTCCCAACTTTCAACGTGTGCGATTGCTCCATGTGCTCCGGGAGAACAACAGCGAAGCTGATCGCTTGGCTAATGCTGCCATGGACAGGGCCGGAGCTGTTGAGATACCTTCAGAGTCGTAGGAGATCTTGGTTGTGTGTACATCACATCATGGTTCCGCAGTTCGTTTGCAAGCGAGTGCTATGATGCTGTGAACATAGCCAGTTTTGACTCAACTTTTCTATGTAAACTTGTCGCTTGTTGAATCAAATTGGCTAACTGCTGTACGATCGCAGAATCAGAAGAGGACAGAAGCATACGAAATAGAATGCACTTGGAACACGAGTTGCTTTTAATCACGCTGTTGGTTACAACACGCATCCATGAAGAACAACCAAATCAGACCTTCCAAGACACCAAAGATACAATCCTGTCAGCTCAAGCAAAGACAACATCTCATGGTAGTCCCAAGTGATAGAAAGATGCTGATAGCCACATGCATGCCACAGAAGATCCACAGATTGAAGCAGAATGTTCTATACAGAGGCTCAGCCTTTCTCACGAGATGTTCGTAACATGCTCCCTGGACCATTTTCATCATCCCAACATGACCTGGCACTGCTGCACACAAAGGTGGGCAGAATATAACCAACTCTCAAATCGCAAAGCAGGAAGTACATCCGAAGGCTGTCACTGGAAGTTAATCCGAAGGCTATACACCTTCACGCAAACTCTCCGTCTACACACTGCAGCTAAACACCTGCTCATGCACATTTCCAACCCGTTTGCCTTGCAGTGTCATGACTGCCGCCCCCGCCCCTCGCTTGCACCCAGCGCCCTACCGAACTTATAAGTTCTGCTGCTCAGAAACTTGATGATTGCATGAGGCGCGCCAACCATAACCCGCCGCCCGAACGCCCGCCCCCCCACTCAACTGGACTGGACTGGCGAACACGAATGTTGCTGGTAAGGGTGAAACCTCATGGGGTTTAAAACGTCGATCACATTTCATCGTGCCATGCGTCCCCACCGATCGCTGCTGTATTGCGATTGGTATGCATGTCCAAGACTGGAAACCCTACCCAGTGTTTCAACTATGATGCACTCCACGTCCTACCTGCCATCAGTAAACTGATTCCCATCCTGATCCTACAACGACCAGCGCCGAACAAGGCCCTGCAAGGCCATTACTGTAGCTTTGGGCCCCGTGCCGCGCAGCTGGCGCTTGATGCGCGTTGCCAGCCGCCCGGCGCCCCAGAACACAGCTTTGCAGACGATCTGCCACTTCTTCTGGGGCTGGAACGATATTGTGATGGTGTTACATATATGCGGCAATCTTGGACTGCTTGGCGCGAACAGGCCTCAGGGAGGGGATGCGGCGGCCCAGCGATGCCCTCTGCCAGCCCCCAGCTTCAGTCAGTCCCTATACTCAAGTGTCATGGCTTGGTGCACCATGTGGGTAGAGAGGTTAGCTTGATTCCCTGTCGTTGCTTCGGTAGTGGCATGTCCTGTGTCGTTTGTGCGAGGTCGAGCTAAGTTGCCATGCGATGATTTGCTGGTACATGAGCCATTCTATGGAGTTATGACTGTAACTTTACACAATTTCTTCTGCTAGCACTCCCCCGCATGTGTGGCCATCAAGGATCAATTTGGTAAGCAGCGGGGAAGGTCATAGCTGCGGTGCCACTCCACGGAGTCTGCTGCATGCATACATGTAGCAGCGAATTGTGTCTGAGACTCTGAGGACTTTGAGAACAGGAACGATGGTGCCAGGTGGCTGGTGGATGGAAAACACGACAAATATGTCTCCTTGCGCCTCCCCCTGCACCGCAAATCTTCTCACATGTTCCTTCAGGCAATGCATCTGTGCTCGCACTTGCATCGAGCTGAGCAGGAACTGTGATGTGTTCAGAAACGTAGCGGGTGTTGGCCCCTGCCACAACGACGTTGTGATACTGGAGTTGGTATAGCAGGCGAGGTCAGGATAGCATGCGATGGCACTTACATCAACGGCGGCGCAGATAGCATGTGATGCATGCGACTGATATGCAGACAGAACACAGATTGGCGGCCTGGACGATTCTTGAGTCCAGCTGTGCTGAGACACTGCTTATATTTGATGTATGTATAATTCAAGACAATGCGCTTATGCATTGCATGCTTGCATGTTGCTGCTACCAAGCATCTCTGCTTGTAGCCGTACGTTATAAGCTGCTGCCAGTCGTTGGCACTCCTGGAAGGTTGATTTGGAATTTAGCTTGCATGCATCTTTGTATGAACAGCACCACCGCCTTGCGTTTCGATTACCTAACACGCTCAGGGTTTCACTCACTGTAGACCCCTGTTCCTGGAATCTTCCACGCTCGGCTCACACACTACAACGATGCTCAAAAGTGTGCAAAGTAGGGCTGTGCCAATTTACGATTCTGCATTTGCCATATCGTATATTTTCATACACCTAACAAATCAAAGTTTCTTGGAGGAGTAGTGCCCATAAAAGAGTGTGTAAATCCTCATCGAAAGGATGATATACGAAAGTATACGTTTTCTCAACTGCCCTCCTCCGTATAAAATTTACAAACCTGAAAGGTAGTAAATAGCCTCCTCCGTATAATCTCACACGCCCTCCATATATTGGCACAGGCCTGAGTCATAAGTCATCTCACAGGACACCAGGAGGTAGCAAGCAGTGTGTGACAGTGACATGTTGTTGGGGTTTAGCAACAGGTGCTGTTCATTTGTACTTGACGCAGTGGACTTGACCCAGACAAATGTCCCTTTGTCTGGGAGTGAGCGTGTGACGCTCAGATACTGGACACAGCAAGTACTTGACACAGATTTTCCGCGTAAATGTTTGGTGCTGTAAAGCTTTTATCTTGTTATTGCGTAACTGCCGTTGCAATGCAACAATCCAACCTTGTACTCTTGACCTTTTTCAGCGCTGCCCACAGACACTGACAGCTAGTAAGCAACAGCGCACAAAAAATTGCATCTGCGAACAAAACCAGTGACCAAAAACTCTCCGAATCCTGAAAAAATGTACAAATGCAGCTTATTGTATCATGTCCATGCATCTAGCCAGATACCTTTTAAATACAGAAACGCCTTGTCTACTGTGGTCCCCCACTGTGGTCGTGGCTTCTTAACACCTGCTCATTCACCATTCCCAGCCCACTTGCCTCGCAGGCGCCTCACCGAAGTGGACAACGCTCAGCAAGCAGCGCATGCATGCAGCTGGAAAGCACAGCTGCAGGGGAGGCGGGTCACATGCGTGGCAGCTGTGCGAGGATGTGGCTGGCCTCTTGCACAACGGACTGTGGCATGCCCTGCACCGCACCGCCGCAGCTGTCAGCTCTCGACTGCTTCCCAGTGGCCACAAGAAGCCCCCACCTAAGACCAAGACTGGACAGCAGGCCCAGGCCTCACGGAAAGCTTCCCACATAGCAACAGCAACAGCAACAACACCCACAGCAGCAACACCAACAGCAGCAAACGCTTCCGATAGAAGCCCAAGCACACTTTGCACAAACCGCTGTATTCCAGAGGTCCATGAGTATGCATACACTGCTTCAATGACCAGAAGAGCTACACTTCCGCATACACAGACATGCATCGAAAACAACAAGCACAGAGAAGCAGCACCTCCTGCCAGGCCACCTGCAGTGCCAGAGAGTCGCAACTGCTGCCAGGAAGAACTTTGAACGTGGGCCTGAACCAAGGCAGCCAGTGTGGGCGCTGCTCCACATGTGTGCTCTGGGAGGGGCCCAGGCGCAGGTGGGAGGGCTGCGGCTGCACCTCCATGTGGCAGCAGTACACACGCTGCATCTCATCCACGAACCCCAGGAGGGGGTCCACAATGTCTTGCTGGTGGGTTGCGAAGATGCCCACCACATTGCTCTGCACTGCGCCCATGCAATGAAGGCTATTTGATTGATGATGCAATGAAGGCTATTTTATAGCCCACGCAATGAAGGCTATTTGATTGCTCATGCATATGCTGCGTTGCACCGCGCCGTGGCATATCCGTGACAGCAGCGGTTGGCTGCAAGAGATCACAGGTGGTTTGGCATGGTCACCATCTGTTGTCAATTTGACACATAGCCTGACACTGCTGCAGGCACATGCATGTCGCGAAGCTCAAGCGCTTGCAAGCCACAGAGAGATGGAAAGAGGCCACAGATGAGAACACTCCCGTGTGAGTGGATATGGGTGCACACACTCAGGCATACCAGGTACACAGGCGAGGAACACAGATGGTAGCAATCTGCAATGTATTCGTCTGTAAGGCACTGCACAAGACCATTTTAAAATATTCATTTAAGATAATTCTAAATGATTCATTCAAGATCATTTTAAATTATTCATTTGAGAAGATTTTGAATATCTGGTATCATTTTGAATATCTTGATACAATTCAGAATATCTGGGGGTGCAGAACAGGGGCACAGGGCAGGCTTGTACAACACTTCAAAAAACTCCGCGGGGGAAACTACTCGGGCCGAATGTTGATTTTCCAGGTCTAGTCTCCTAACAAATAACGAGTTATTTGACCTGGAGGTACCCTCGGAGAAAAACTTGCTCTTAGTTTCGGGCTAAGTGTACAACCCTGGCGCAGGGGGCTACTCCAAAACACCTGCAACTCCCTCATAACAAGCCCCCGTGTCAGGTTCTGTGCTAATACCAAACGCGCCCGATTGGTTATGATCGTATTCTACCACAAGGAGCGATGATGTCACTGACACAGTACATTCGCCTACAATCGTGACACTGCATGCAGCCACAACATGAAGAGCATGCACCTGGTCAAACTTCTGCAGCGCCGCGCAGCACAACCCTGTGGCACTCTTGTCATCTGTGCCCTTGCCCAGCTCATCAATGCAGATCAAATGGTGGGCTGCGCATGCATGGAAGGGCTCCATGATGTCGTACAGAACCTTCATCTGCCTGCACTCGTATGCATGGCCCGACAGGCCTGCCAGAGGGTTGTCTCCATCGAAGCATCTGTAGAAGAAGGACTTGAACTGCAGCACAGTTACAAGGTAGTGAGCACCAGTGCCGTCTCATTTGTCAGGTCACATACCTGAAACATAGTCCCAAATATTCAGGATTGTTCTATCGAAGTAAGATTGATTTGCTGGTACATGAACCATTCTATGGAGTTATGCCTGTCACTGTACACACTTTTGTTCTGTCTAAGTAAGCGATACTGATGGTCAGTGTTACATGGTGAACCCTAGCAGCACCACTGAGGGTTTGGCATGAGGGGCTGTGTCTGACTACTTGAAGCACCTGCAGTGGCACCGCAAGGGATGGAAGTGGCTGGAAAAGAAGAATGCACAAGATGTGTTCTCCACTAAAACCCGAGAACACAGGAGATCCTCTTGGTCTTTATAAGAAAAAGGATTATTATAATTAATGTTAGATGTTTACATGTACACCTGCTTTGCATCATTGTGCTTCTGCTAGGAAAAACTGAACATACGTGCGCTGAACTTTGTTGATTACGTAATTACGAAATGCACAAGGAATGCATAGAGAATGAAGTGTACTACGTCGGCAAGGGCGCGGAGCAGGGAGCTACTGTGACAAGACACGTGCTCGTGTCTTCTCACTCAAGCAGTCAAGGGCACTCAAACAAAGAAGTTTGTGCAAATTGCCTGGTGCTGTTGGTCTATACCTTCCGTTTGATGTCCAAAACATAATTACACGTACGTAACTATGAAAACTACGCTCTCACGAATTACGAAAGGGATGCAACACCAGTGCATACGTTGCAGGTGCTTTCACACAGTGCGGACATGGCTGCTTTTAGCGCCACTTTATCGACCAGGGCCGAAATGATTACCGTACATGGTGAATACCTTCGACGTGAAGCGTGTCACACCACCTTGAGATGTCGGGGATGTCACGCTTCAAAATGGCGCAAACGTCGAGGTACCCCGCGAAAATGTTCTTGTCACGCATTGAACTGACAGCAAACGTCGAAGTGTCCCGGGAAGAATGCATGTGTCACGCATCATACAGTCTTCAAATGTCGAAGTGCCCCCAGGGAGGTGAACTTTGTCACGCTTTTTATTTACAACCTGTTCTTCAGGGATGCACATCTGCTACATTTCCTCATAGAACTGCTGCTGCAGCGCATCACGTGCATGTCACACCCACCCAAAACGTCGAAGTTCACACTCAAAAAATCTGCTGTCACGCCTCGCACGCACTGAAAACGTCGAACTGGCTCGGAAAGAAATACGTTGTCACGCATCGAATCACCTGAAATGCCTATGTCGCCCAAAAAAAATTCTGTCACGCTCGAAAATTAGCTAAAACGTCTGAAATTTTACAAGAGTTCTCCTGTCACACGCAGCTGAACTGTCGAAGGTATTCGCCATGTACGGTAGTTGTTTCAAGCGGAGGTCTCACACCCCGGAAAACCACCGAAAATTAATGAATCGTTCTATGCCCCCCCCCCCCCAAGACTGCACTTGTGTCTTCACTGTGAGAACGTTTCGCCGAAACAATCTCCTTAAAATAAAACTCCTTATCGAGTAAAACTCCTTTACGGTTTCGTTGGGTTTTATTCTCCTTATTTATCCCAAATTCTGAAAACCAACCCTGAGTGCGCGGAAAGCCCAGCATGCGCACGTGCGCACCTCAGGGATTGTTGCATCCATGCATGGCACAGGGAGCCCAACGCTGCCCAGCAGAGCGGTGGCCATGGTGGCACGCATGAGAGTGGACTTGCCGCTCATATTGGCACCGGTCATCAGCAGCACGCGCTGCGCCACCTCCACGTCATTCGCCACTGCCCCCCGCACCCTCGCATCGCCTGCCGCTTCAGCATCCGCATCCTCTGCAAGGCTGCCGCCCTGCTGTGCCTCGAGGGGTGCTGAAGGGTGGTGGGCGGCGTCGCTGTGCTGGACGGAGGGCATGTGGTGGGGCCGCGGCAGCCAGTACGGCCACACCCCGTTCAGCTGCAGGCTGCCCCCTGGCCCTGCACCCAAACAGTACTTCTTTACTGTTTGTGAAGAAGTATTTTTACAAACCGTCAAGGTAGTGCACAGGCATGAGCCCAAATAGCCAACAGCAACTGACACAACATATCCACCAGTTCACTGGAACGGCACACACAGCTCCATCACGAAAGCCATATTATTACTACTCTTTGTTGGAAACCTTGCCAGGACACGTAGAAAGCTGATGCCCTGTGACCTGCGCCACGCGCAAGCATTTCCAACAATGGATTTGTGATTCTACTCACACCAGAGCGGGCCATCACCACATCCACTGTCTGGCACATGACTAGGCCTGTGCCAATATACGGAGGGCATGTGAGATTATACGGAGGGCAGTTGAGAAAACGTATGCTTTCGTCTATCATCCTTTTGATGGGGATTTTGACCCTCTTTTACGGGCACAACATCCCCCAGAAACTTTGTTTTGTTAGGTGTATGAAAATATACGATGTGGCAAATGCACAATCGTATATTGGCACAGGCCAACACATGACAGTGGCGCCCACGGCAGATGATGGTCGCTGTCGAAAGCTCACAGCTCTGCATGCTTCGTCTCTGACACCACCAATATGAGAATATCACACCCACTCCGACCAAGGGCTGTACAACGCAAGCGTGCGCTGTGCAGTGATGCTGATGTGCTACTGGGCATCCAACACTGCAGAATTGCACGCCAAGCCTGGCAAGCAGGTACCATATGGCATCAAAGATGATCAAACAGTATGTTGTGAGCTGTACTTGGATGAGCCAAAAACACGTGCACTTGCCACAAAAACTGGCGCATTACCAGCCAGAAAAGCAGGGCACTGCCAGCAGCTCTGAGATGCTGTTGAGTACAACAACACAACAGCCTCGCCTGCTGAAGAGGCTGCCAGGCCCAGCAGCTTGTTCTGTTACAAGAAGCGCACCAGTGTGTAAAGTTACAGGCACAACTCCATAGAAGCGCACCAGTGAGCACTGGAAGCGGCCAGCGCCGCTGCATGGCGTTCTCTGCAACCTGTGCAAGAGTATGGCCCCACTCATTGACCTCCTGTGCTGCAAGCAGCGTGCCCATGTTCCGGCCTCCATCAAACAGAGCTGCAGTGGCCTGCTGCAGCACCTGCACCGCCTCCTCATGCACGTCCTGCACCTCTTCTCTGTACGCCTCCTGCACATGCTCCTGAGTCTCATCGATTCAAAACAAACATTTTCATCTTGAATCCTCTGAGTCTCACCGATTCAAGATGAAAATGTTTGTGTTGATGAATCATAGAGTCATCATCTATATGATGTTTCAACTCCACCTTACAAACCGGAAAGGTAGTGAATAGGCATGAACCCAAGAGTCATCATCTATATGATGTATTGTGCTATAGATGCGATTAATATATTACTACATGATGTACTGTACTATGTGATTACTACGCACTGCGCCGTGCGATTAACACATCCTCTCGAATGTTGGTTTCCACTACGAGTGGGCCACCCCGCAACATATCGTTGCAGCACGTGATCGCATGTATAAGCGAGTGCACCATTTGGTAGCTGGAACGCACACCAGATCAGCAACGAGTGAAGTGGTGGATACTTTGTGTTTGTTGCTTTTGGATACTTGGGTTCATGCCTGTTCACTACGTTCCTATGGAGTCATGCCTGTCACTTTACACACATCCACTACGTCTCTGGTGTGTACTTACAAACCTTACATTTTCAAACCTTCGCGTTTCCGGTTTGTAAGTACACACCAGAGACGTGTAAAGGGACAGGCCTAACTCCATATATGTCCCGGGACATATATATATATATATATATATAGAATGGCTCATGTACCAGCAAATCATCGCATGACACACCAGCGCAGCAATGAGGTCATCGCTCACAAAGAACGGCTTCTTCGACACCTCTCGGAACACAGGAGCATCCGCGGCGGCCTGCTTTCGCCGGGCGCACTCCTTCACCCACTTCCCTGCCAGGCCAAGCGAAGGCCCGTACTCGACGAAGCGGATCAGCGCCGCGGCCGACCGCACGGTCTTGCAGTCACGTAGCTCTGCGCAGGCGTCGCCCTGGCTCTTTCCTGTGCTCACTTCATAGGCATGCGCGGCGCCCTTGATGCTGAGTGCGAGCACCGCAAGCAGATGTGCGCGCTTCTGGCTGAGCTGCTGTGCGCGCATTGCGGCGTTCTGCAGCGCCTGAGGGGCCACGATGTCGTGCAGCCTCCTGCGCTCCCATGCTCTGCATGCACATGTCACGACTAGTGATCATTAGTGTCGCCTCATTTGTGAGGTCACACACCCGAAAAACAGTCCCAAATAATCAGGATTGTTGTATCTAACTAAGCGACACTGGTGATCAGTGGTCACGACTGTAGGCGCATCTACTGTGTCAGTTACATCATCGCTCCTAGTGGTAGAATACGATCATAACCGATCGGGCGCTTTTGGTATTAGCACAGCAGTGACAGCACCTAACAGCACAGGCTGTGTGAACCACAAGTTTGGGTCTACAAGAGACCCTGAATCACCATGGTTATGGTGGCTGCTGATGCACAGGAGTGCAGCTGGGCACGATGCCCTCGCTGCAACAGTCTGATGGCTGTGCTATGCATCATGTCGTCATGAAGATGTGCTGGATGTGCTTGGCGTGAGCAACCAGCAGGCAGTATGGCCTGTTGTGTGCCCGGACAGCATCGATCCTGATGTGATACGTGAGTTAGATTAGCCAGACTAGATGCTGAAGTTTGCTTTTCTGTTCATTTAATGTTGCGTTGCAGTTGTGCTGCAGCATGCAAGCCCCTTCTGTCTCGAGGGCGCTGATGCCATGACCTCAACCAAAAGACCACTGCACTGCACAAGGCGAAGCAAAGAAGAGAGAAAGCTAGTGAAAAGTGCACTGCATAAGGCGAAGCAAAGAAGAGAGAAAGTGAATACGGGGCGTGGTGTGACCCTGCTCCTGAAGCACACATGAAGAAGGTTGCCAGAGGCTTCAGATCAATCGGATACTCCTCAACACACACCCCATGCAGCTTCAGCTCATGCTCCAGCTTGTCCACCTCCTGATCAAGCTCCTCTGATGCATTGACGTCCCCCACTTTGTACTGCGGCAGCAAAGGCTGCAGCAGAGCAGCCACACGGTGGCAGCCTGCCTGCAGGCGCTTCTTTGTGATGCGTGCATCCCCGCCTTTGCTCCATGACGCCACCTGCACCGCTGCTGCATGCTCATCTGAGACATGTGCAAAGTTACAGGCATAACTCCACAGCATGGCTCATAAATAATTTATTCAGGGACTACGCCATACTCGGTTTGAGCTTCGGGCTCAGCGCCACAGTGGCGGAAATCATGCAATTCGTTAAAGGGGAAACCACCAGAGACCCTTTACGCACCCGGCTCAGAAGCTCGAAAAAAAGACGAGAGGTGGCTCTGGCCGGACCGGGGTTCGAACCCAGGACCTCCTGGTAAAAAGCACTTTCACGCTCACGGGCCCGCGGATGAGTTTAAGGTCAATCCCAAGGTCATGTACCAGCAAATCATCGCATGCCAACTTAGCTCGACCTCGCACTAACAACACAGGACATGCCACAGCTGAGACATTAGACACCTGCCCCGCTCCTAGGAGTGCTGAGGCCCTTCCCTTTGGGGTTGGCGTGATCCCTGATTCCTGTTTTTTCTGCTGTGATCGCCGGGAGATCTGATCAATACATTTCCGGTTTGTAAAGATGTGTGTAAAGTTACAGGCTTAACTCCATAGCATGGCTCATGTACCAGCAAATCATCGCATGCCAACATTTCCGGTTTGTAAAGAAACACAAACCCATAATCATCACCCGACTTTACACACATAATCATCACCCGACAATAATCATCACCCCAGAGTCGCAACCCCATGATCACACAAACCATGCAGGCCCGAATACAATATGAAGTGCTGGACTTGAAGCATGCTCGATGCTGCCGGTGCTGTGGTATGCACATGCATGTACAGAGCAGTCCGGATCCCTTTTACACCTGTGCGCCCTGAAACAAACGATTTACATCACCAACGAAACAGGGCACAGTCCATGCATCGAGTTCTCCCAGTACTTGCTGAAGCAAAGTGTAGAGGGGTGAGGGGTTCCATGGGCTAGGGGTTGGGGGCACTGATCACCACTGATCACCAGTGTCGCTTAGTTAGATAGAACAATCGTAATTATGTGGGACTATTTTTTGGGTGTGTCACCTGACAAATGAAGCGACACTGGTGATCACTGGTTGGGGGTAGAGGGCAGAGGAAGGGAGCGAGGCAGGGCATGCGCACTTTTAGCAGGGGTTCCATGATGGGGGCGGCGGCAGGCTGCTGCAGGGCGGCGAAGGTGGCGGAGGCGGAGTCCAGCAGGCCTTGCAGCTCCGCGGTGGATGCGCTGCAGGCCTGCATGTGCGACCACACTGTGCTGGTGTTGTGGTGCAGCACAAAGCGGGGCACCACATGAGCCTCTAATAGCGCCCTGCATGCATGGGCAACCTGTTGACATTGCTGGTACATGAGCCATGCTATGGAGTTTTGATTGTAACTTTACACGCACCTGTTGAGATAAGGCTGCGATGATTTGCTGGTACATGAGCCATGCTATGGAGTTGTGCCTGTAACTTTACACAACCTGTTGACATAAGGCTGCATACACAGTGTAGGGTCGATTCGTCGTGCCCCTTTTTGAAAAAGCATTTCGGGGGTCGTGCACCTATGCCCCGTCGAAAAAGTGCGGCGAATGACATCTCAGAGTGAACGAGTCTATTTTGTATGGGAAAGCGCTTGGAAACATGTGTGCGCCACGAAGAAAACATCCGACGTACAGTGCACAACGAGCTATCATAGATCCGATGAACCAGGACTAAGCTGCAGATGCAGGTGGGCAGACCTGCGCCAATGTACGGATATACCAATTAATTCGCCAATAAGCTCATTCTTTGACTTCAGCTTGCTTAAAAAATTAAGTGGTTTGTAAGTATATATGCTTTGGGTTGGGCCTGGCTTCGGGCACTGACAGGATGACTTACATCATCAACAGCAGCAGCAGCAGAAACAACAAGCTGAGTTAGCAAGCGAGAGCTACATGTGAGATTATACAGCCACCAGTTGAGAAACCTTGTCGCATATCCTCCCTTTTATGTGATTTTGACGTTCTTTACCGGGCAGTCACCCCCAGAAACTTTGGTTTGATAGGTGCTTGCAAGCAAACGGTGTGGTACATGTAGAGCCATATACTTACACATGCGTATGCATGAGTGCTTGCTGCCTGAGCATCATAGCTGTGAAACTACTGCAGTGCACATGCTGTCCAAGCCACTCGCTTGCTGCTTGAGCGAGCACGTAGCACCCGTAATACAATCTCGCGGCACACCGCGACACATCTGCTATCTGCAACATGAATATGTGCGTGCACACGCTCAGAAGCAGCTAAATTCAGGAGTAACGCTCGAGCATCAGCAGTGTCTGCCATCAGAGCATCGGATGAGCATCAGTGGCATTGATGACCTGTGTCGCTTACTTAGATAGAACAATCCTGAGTAGTTGGGACTACTTCGTATGTGTATGGCCTGACAATTTAAGCGTCACTGGTGAGCACTGATCAGTGGTAATGCACTGCATTGCAATGCGCCACCAGTGCGTTGCAGTCGAGCTCTTCTTGATATCGAAACATCAATGAATGAACCTGAACCAGGCTGCAGGCCTTCTGTTGGATACATGCAGCAAAGGGGCCACAGAACCGGGGGGGGGGGGGGGGGGGGTAGGCGGTAGTGGATCTAATGAAAAAGAACATTAGGGGTGTGTGCGGAGCACACCGGTGCGGGCCCCGTGTCAGCATGGTTAAAAACAACAAAGCTGCGGTTAAAAAAAACAAATCTGCGGTTCTGCAGCCCCTGCGCACCAGTCACAGAAAAAGGGGAGGGTGCGCGGAGCACACCGGACTGTGGCAGCTATGTCAAGAGCCACTGAGCGAGGGGGAGGTCGCATGAGGAGCCCCCGCACCCTCTTCATGTGCATTTTCAGTGCACCAGGGCCCAGAGCCTGCGCGACGACATCTGGGGCTGTGCCAGGCTTGATGCCGAGCGCGCGTGCGGTGGACTCATGCAGGAACAGAGGGATGCTTGCGTCTGTGCTGCCAGCGGACGTCCAGATCTGTGGCTGAGCTTGTTTGCCGGAAGCAGTCGTCTGCGGGGGAAACAGATGGTTGCTCTGGACTGCGTCTACAAAAGCATAGCTGTCGTGTGCGTCCACCTGCGGTGCAACCGAGGGGTTGCTTGCAGACGAGGGGTTCCTTGTAGATTCCACAGCCGCAAGGTGGCTAACAATTGACGTATACATGTGATGTGCGGCCAGACACATATGCATCTGCAAACGTGTGCAGATGCAAAAAAATTTTTTTCAGCACAAACGAACTGAACTCAAGCGGTGACAAAGCACTAAACTCAAAGGACTGAACTCAAGCGGTGAGGACTGAACGCAAGCGATGACTGCAGGGTCACGCAGGGGCACAGGCGCCCCGCATAGCACACTCTCTGCTGTGCTGCCACTGGGCAAACGTTTGACAACACGGCAAGCTCACATAACAAGCCACTGGCCATGCCCTCTGGCGAAATCCAGAAGGAATTCAGTACCATAATGAGGCCTGCTACTTAGCGCGAGGAGGGCCACAAGAGGTTACTAACAACACACGACGAGGCTACTGAGAAGTGCCCGCCAAATGAGAGCAAGGAATCCAGAATGGGCCGGCTGGATGGAATGCAGACACGAAGGAGCGCCGCAGGCTCGCACCGCATGCACCACACGGGGCGCGCCACCGAAACGCCTCCACAGCCAGTCCTTCACACGCTGCTCCTGCGCCTGCAGCACCTCCAGCGGCACGTCGCACTGCGGCCTCCTTGAGGCTCCTTGATGCGCGGACGAGGCGCTGTGCAAGTACACAGGCAGGCTGATGGTGTCCTGCCGGGTGCGTGCCGCCTCCAGATGCTCCTGCACCTCCTCGAAGGAGCCCAATGGCAGCGAGACGCGTGTCAGAGACTCCCTCTGCCACATGTGCACCGTCCACCTGCCAGCATGCTTCACGCAGGGCGCCAGGCCTGCAGTGGCACGGTGCTTGCATGCTTGCTTGCTTGTTACACCAGTCTCAGTCTGCGTCATGTGTAGATCTGTGTACGGAGTAGGCCAATATACGGAGGGCATGTGAGATTATACGGAGGGCAGTTGAGAAAACACATACTTTCGTATATCATCCTGTTGATGGGAACTGTGGCACTCCTTTATGGGCACTACATCCCCAAGAAACTTTGATTCGTTAGGTGCATGAAAGAATACGATGTATCAAAAGGAAATTTGTAGATTGGCACAGGCCTTAGTCATGTGCGTTGTGCGTGACTCGGGAAACACGCATCGTGGGGAAGCCCGAGCAGTACAATAGAAATAGTTGCTAGGATGAGAACTGCGCATGCCCTGATCGGACGCTGCAGAATGCTCTCAAACCTGCTGATCGTGGGTCGGGTGGAAACCTTTTTACCACCTGACTTCCGGTGGTAATAATTGTACAGTCAGATGAGTGTGTGTGAGAGGCCCCCTGCCCGAATCGAATCGGCATTTGAACGTGGTCAACAGGGTCCAAACCTGTCAATGGCAAAGTCAATAGTTTCCATCATTCCTGAACTCGCTTGTTGCATACCAACTGTCCGTTTCTTCGGCGGCTGTGTGTTTTTGTGCAGATCGGTAGACTGAGTCTGAGACTGAGAGTACTTGGCGAATCTGAGCCAGCTACTGCAGGGGCTCAGGGAAAAGAGAAGCACACCCCAAGCTGGAGCCTCCTCGGGGGCGTCCTCTGCAGCAGCGGTCTGTGCACCGTCCTGGAAGTAGGGGCTGTGAGGAGTGCAGATCTTGGCAATGTAACGCTGCACCTTACCCTCTGCACCACGGGCGGTGTCAGGCTTCTGCAGCACGATCACCACCTCGTGGCCTGCTCTGCACAAGCTCGCGATCGCCCACCTGCTGCTGCGCAGGGGGAAGCCAGCCCGCGGAGTGACGGTGCCGTGCAGGTGCCGCGACACCGCCGCGTCCTCCCCCGCTGCCATGCCCCCGTTGGCGGCCTTGTCGCCTGCAGGTGCTTGCTGGGTCAGACTGCGAGGCTGAGGAGATTTCCAGAGGTTCGTTTTGTTGCATGCTGTTGTTGAACATAGCCAGCCTACTTTAACCACCGGACATCTGAGCTCAGGTGTCCAGTGGTTAAAGTAGGCTGGCTATGTTCAACAGCTGTACGCAGCCTGCAGGGATGGCAAGCAAGCACACAGCTGCTGCAGAGGAGTGTGGCACGTGGAGCTGCTGTTGTTAGGTTCTGTGGCAGTACCAAAAGCGCCCGAATCAGGAACGAAGGTCGTACTCTACCTCTAGGACTAGGACCGATGATGTCACTGATATAGTAGACTCACCCAGAGAATTGTAACAGCTGTGCTGGTGTTGCATCTTTGGTGGGGTGAAGGCTGGTTCAGGCTGTCTAAGCAGCAGAGACGGCAAGCAGGAAATGGCGAGCACAGCCAAGGGAGAGTTGATAAAATTTTCGAACCATGTAAAAATACAACAGTAATGTCGTGCACGTGTGGTTATCGCAGGATGCATCAAGAGGGTCCATGGCAAGCGTGGGTTGCAGCAACAGACTTGACCACCAGCATACGATGGGTGACTAGGCAGAATCATGCGGGATGGCTGAGCAAGCCTCAGGCGTGGGGCAGTGGTATTCAGTGTGTGCATTTGTGGCAGGCGCGCACTGAGGCCCATGCCCTTGATGTTGATGGCCTGGATAACCAGCACAGCATCCCATCCAGCAAACTCAAAAAAGTCCCCCACTTGCATAGCCACGAGCTTGTCAGGATGCTGCCGTTTGACCTGCATCGCAATCGCTCGGTGCCAGTAGTCACAAGGTGAGATTCAGCAGCTACTAGCCAACACTCTCGAGGCCTAAAAGCAGGACTAGAGCAAGAGTCACCGCTGCTGCATGCATGCCAAATAAGCGTACCCGTCATGTCTAAACCGGTTGAACACGTGGAGAACTACGCTAATCATTCTTTGAGCTGGAATCTCAACGGTTAACTCTTGCACATCGCAAAATGCAGAGTGCACAGCCCCAGCACAGCTTCATACCTTCACATACTCCTCATAGCAGGGAGGTTTCTTGACCCTGTGAGGTGCCCAGCCCAGAACGTGATCGTGATCCAGGTGCTGGAAGAAGTACATGGCGTGGCTCCGTGTCAGTTTGCTGCCTCTGAATCCCACGAAGCGCACCCACAGTTTGCACACCTGCACGATGACGAACGACGAATGACTGATGGAAAATACCCTCACACTGTCGAATATTGAACCTCTCCACAACACATCGTGTGACGGTACTCATGCAGCGGAAGATTGGGCTTCAGGTAGCATGTTCAAAACCAGGGCTGCTTTGATTTTACAGTGTCTAGAGCAGAGATGCCCTCTAGCATTGAATTTGAATCTTTTGCAGGAAAGGAGACAGCATGCCTCCACCGGAAGAGCATCCTTCCGAGCAATCTCTACATGTTTATCCCTGACTGCATCTGGACCCTTCCTGGATGCACCTCTTTGTACGTTCTCATGCACTGCTTTCTGGACATGTGTTGTAGCTGTATCTAGGCGTCTACACTGTTGACTGGATCCGCTACGCACAAAAGGCGATGCCACACGATACAAGAACATTGAGCAGTGACACTTTCGCCTACAAACAATCTAGGGAAAGCGGTAGAATAAACAGTGGCATGAATAGTGGCTCATACTACTCACTTCCCATGTACACGTGTACGACTACTCACTGCATAAGCTACGCATCCTCAAACAGGTGCCCACAATCTTCTGCCCACAGAGTTTCCCTCACCACTATCCGCCACAACATAGCAAACGCGAACTAAAGAATTCAGGTGGTAAATCTTGTTACAAGTGCAACGATGTACGCGTAAACATGTACGACCGCTCCAGACGAGTCCCTCTGAATTCTGAGATTCGGGACGGTTTCGAAAGTCCATTCGTCACTCTTGATTCGTGCATGACCCTACATTTTGCTGCACTTGTAGACAAGAAAGAGAATTAAGACTCTCAAGGGGTCGTCCACAAGGGGCCAAATAGCGCGTCGATGCAGAGGTCCCACGCTTCAAGTGTGCCTGAACCGCGCCTGAGCATCTCCAGGTGAACGTGGACCAAGAGCCAGCCTGTTCTCGTACATAACAACGCCTTGCTAGCCAAATAGGCATGAAAAGGAAGACACATCGTCGCAGTGACCGTGTATATGCTGTGGTGTCGACACGAGGACGAGCATATGATTCACCTGTTGCAGGCCTAGACACAGCTGCAGGACACTTCAGCGTGCTGTCATAACACAGTAGTGCAGTGACAGTACCTGGTACCTGGCAGTTTCGAACAATCACACTCCATTGCAGTGAGTGTACTGTGTGTACCATACCAACAGGCCCGGCCAAGTGCACACAACATGAACTAGGCTGTAGGAGGGCTGTGGGCAGCAGCGCATGTGCTTCGTCACTGAGGCTTAAGTCGAAGATGTGCATGCAGTGCTACAATTCTGGGCGAATGTACTATATCAGGAACATCATCGCTCCTAGCGGTAGAATACGACCATCGTTCCTGGATCGGGCGCTTTTAGTATTAGCACAGAACCTAACAGCCTGCGCCGTCTAGGAGCATGTTGTCCTGCTTGACATCATTATGCACTAATCCACAGGCATGCATGTGGGCCAGGCCACCTGCAAACTGGAGCAGCAGTGCGCCACCGATGCCACCCTGCGGCGGGGCCCACGTGGGGGCCTGCAGGGGCCTGCCCTTCGTGGACGGGGGGGGGGGGGGGGTGGGGGCGGTGCACATGGGCATGACGAGGGCGGCAACGCGTTGGTTGCCACTCTCATCGCACTGAATGATGGCTTCCATCACACCCATCCCGTTCTCATAGCCTCCAAGGCGACAGCAGAGGTGTGCCTCATCTTTTAGTGCCTGGCCTGGCCTGGGGTGGCGGCTGGCACATTTCACTGCCACCTGGCGGCCCTTGTGCACCCCCTGAGGCGCCACGCCCTGAACACCTGGATGCTGGGCCGTTACGTAATCTATCGTGGGCGGAAGGCAACAACATAGCGAAAGGGTGCTTGATCATGTCACACATCCTTCTGATACATGCATCGCGCCTCCCGAAAGGTGCCATAGCCGATGATCCTTTCAACCACGTACATGCAGTCCTGGATGCAGGCGTCGACGATTTTGCCTCACTTGAGGTGGCATGGTACATACGCCGGCAGCACAATCTGATTGAACTAGCAGAACATCAATGCCTCAGGCAGGCAGTGTGGAAGTCCCTCCATTTCCAAGCCGGAACACAACGAGAAGCCGAAAAACAATGACATCTGAACCCCGAATGGAACCAACAGCTTTCGCACGAGTGCTGCAGCAACGCATCATGGTTCGCGAAGCGTTTCCAGGGTTCGAAGTCCACCTGTGCTGGAGTCTGATCGTTGTGCTGGTCGTGGCATAGAACCACACCCATCCGACGTCACAGCCACCCAAGAAGCACCTCTGCCGATTATGGAATTGATGGCATTTATAACAGGGGTCTAGGTGCAAACTACCGAATGTTTTTAATGCCCGCCAAACCAGCGCAGCGCCGACACACAGACAACTTAGCAGGTCACTGAGGGAACCACGCTGTGCCGCAGTGGCATGAATTAAGAAGAATCGGAATTCATACACAAAACCTGGGTACGCGTTAGCAATCATCGTGTGAGCACGTGTGCACTAGTCCTCGAGACTTCTGTGTGGTATGTCAGTACTTGCTGCCGTACCAGGCTCAAAAACGGACAGTGTAGATATCTAGTTCGAGACGTCCTGAAATCAGGACGCCTGGTCCTGTCTTATCTTATCACTGCCGGTTGTGCAACCTCGCGCTCGCGTCGGAGCCATTCGGAATCACTGGCTGAGAACTGCGGATGCGAATGTGACAGGCCCGCAAGGCGAAGTGTTGGCAGCAACAGTTTGGACACAGCTCCCACTGTGTCTGATTTGAGATATATGATTGCATGCAGGTTCTGAAAAGGTTGTGAAACGTGAACCATCAATACTTGGGTAGGCCAGTTTGCAACGATGTATCACGTGATATACCCTTCTTGTCAGGAAAAAAAAGCTAAGGAAGATGACCTTCCCATCCTCCTGTTGCTGAAGACTGCGGCGCCTGTGCCTCTGAAGCAGGGAGAAGACTGTTCAGCACTGGGATCTTCGCCCTGCCACCAACCTCGTGGACAACTTTCAGAACGGCTAACCAACAGCTATGTTGTTCAAAGATCAACGTAAAAAGTGCTGTATTCCCATGTGCAACTTGTTTTCACCACCAAAGATCAGCCCAGATCTGCTCGTATACGATACATCTTCCTCGCATAGCAACCATGCAGCAGCCTGCACCTTACACCGGCACCTCCATCCAATGCAGATCAACAAGAGTCTGTATATCTGCTGCTCAGGCCTGTGCTGCTCAAATCAGAGCGATTTGTGCACAGATTTTACACCACCAATCTGTTCCCCACCAACCACAATCAACAATAGCAACATTGTCATGTATTATGCCTTGTTCAGGCAGACCTCTGGAGCAAGAGGGTGGGCAGACAGTGCCTGCACTGCCTCCTGCACGCTCATCTCCACAAACAGCTGCGGAGGGAGAATGTTGGTCCACCGCATGTGGCGGTACTGCCCTCCGACCCACTCCCGCTGCTGAGTCAGGTGCTTCTCTGAGATCCAGAACTCGCAAGTTGCTTGTTGCATAAAGTCCCCCAGTGTGAGAGGAGCTGCATCCTTCGAGGCCAGGGAGCCTGCAAGATTGCAAGACCATCTGCAGTGGACTGGAAGTTGACGAGATGATCCAGGTAGTAGTGCATGATTTTTCTCCTTCTCAGTGTCGTTGCTGTTGATGTTGCATGATAGCCTGATGTTTTAATTCCATCTTGTTACACATTTTGGATTCTGTGGACGCAGCAGGCCTCCAGGCAGGCAGGCCTGATCACTTCAGATCCAGTACACAGCCATGTTTGAAGAGTTTCGAGTGTGCTTCATGCGGCTACTTTCGATTCCGCTGCAACGCTGCAAATGGCTGCTTTCAATGCCAGAAACATAATTGTTGATGATCTTGTTGTGATGCCTCTACTTTGCAATCGATCGTGTTCCTGTCCAGCGGTTTCAAGCCTCATTCCCCCCGGCCAGTTATTCGATTCCACGTATTCTTTATTGAGCACCACTTCTTGATCGTATTATGCTGCACACCTTGTCTACTTCCTTGTGGAATGGTTCCAGAAGCCCATGTGCTGCTGCTGGCCACGTTCATAGACTGTGCCATCAGGCTGTCAGTGCTGCATGTGTCACAGGCCCACAGCGCTGCCTGCTCTCTATCACCTTCTCCAGTTATCGCAGCATATGCAGGACTACCATGCATCGGCAGAGACGCCGACAGGTCCCTGTCTGGCACCAGAATGCAGCTACTGTCTGCAGTTGATACCGAATGAGGCAGGTCTGGCCTGCTCATGCCTCTCTGGAGGCTCTTGAAGAGGCCTCTGGACCTGTCCTTGCCGCCCACTGCCTCAATCCTCGCACTTTGACTCAGATTGGATGTGTCGCTACCTGCTGCACAGCGGAATTCCTCATTTAGGTGAGAATCAGGAGCATGCCTTGGAACCAAGACCCGCTATAGATCCTGGGACTAGGATGCTGGACATATACGCGACGGACGCTGAAATATGTCAGCCCTGCAATAGAATCTCGCCACAGATGATAAAAATATAGAGATTTTGGTATGTTGTTGCCGCACCACTGTGATCTGGCTTCCCTGCACGGGCAGCAAGGGCCTTCAGGTACGCCGCAGCATTCTGTTGCGGCACGACGACATCTCGAATGCGGAAGTGCATGGATCCTTGCAGGCAGAAGTGGGGGCCTGCAGCACATTAAAAATATTCTCCTAACTCCGGCCGGAAGGTGTCGAGCAGGCCCAATGCTGAACTGTACACCATGGTCGTCATCTGAGGCAGATCAATCCTCCTCCCCTGGAGGACACACGAACAGTACAGCTGGATCATACGGAATATGGAGGACTACATTATAAAAGCACAACGCCTCAAGTGTAGCGTTCCAGTGCTAGGCATCCCTGAGAATTCGCGCCGCTGTCACAGATTGATGTCGCTCAGCAGGTACGCAGGCAAGCCACACCAAGCAAACGTAAGCGGACACACCAGCTCCAAAGATATCGTCTAGATACCGTGACAGTTTGGTGCCAGAGCAGAAGGCCACATTGCCCTGAAACTGTCCACTCCAGCTTAACATCGCTGTGGCAGCGGACAGGTACGATCCCGGCTGCTTATGAAAGTACGACGATAAGCTACTTGTCGACAATTCATACTGCAGTGATTGCTTGGTGCCTAGGGAAGAGTTGGTATTAGAGGCACGGCATGACTGGCTCCCTTCCTGGTCATCGTTCTCCGGACTGGTAGGCTCCGGTTGGGTCAGAGGAGCCTTCCTAAGGATATTGGTCACATTGTCTTGCTTTATTCCTGGTCGTTTCGGGCTCATCGGTAGGGGTGGCCCCGTGCCACACTATGCTGTACTCTCAGCGCGGCACACGCTCAACCCGATAACAAGCCTTTCGTGCATCCTGACATCGTACACATAATTAACAACAAAAACACCAACATCTACAGGGCACTTCTTCGGTGAGAGCGCCGTTTCAGAGTGATCGACTTTGAACTGCCTTCATGCTTGCCAATCATGACCGCACTGGGCCCAAAATGAATCGCCACATCCGAGAAGAAGAGATTTGCGTAGAATCTCTGGACTTGCACACATGCCTACATTGCCTGCGGAGCCCTGCGAACTCCTCGAAGAGCCTCGATTTGCCTTGTGCAGATATCCTTCGAATGCAAAAAAACCACTGAGGTGATTGCATCGGCCCGCAACATTGCAGCCTATAACTTAAGTAACAATTGCAATGGTGGATCACGTGAGCTACTGCGTGTGTATTCTTGCACGCTCTGGTGGCGAGGTCCATTCCTAAGAGACTCTGACCTTATGTTCCAGTGGGGAGCATAATGCTGTTTCAAAACTCGAACGTGCAACATTTTGCCACTGTGCTTTCTACGAGTCGGCTGTTTGCGTTTTTTGGGGGGCGCATGTAGCGAAACAGGCCAGTGGCCGTAGCGTTCAGCTCAGGGAGCTCAACCAGAGTCCCAACATGCTAGTTCCTGACTACGACGACTCTCCATCCAGTTCGGAAAGTGAAGACGATGAAGGTGTTCTCGAACGCGATATACCGCACACTCACAGAACCTGCCACATCGTACTCGTTATTAATTGCTCCACCTTGGTGACTTGCAGACAACGCGTGCAGACATCCCACTCACAGATCGACTCTTGGATGACGCGAAGCCTGTCTCAGGAGACGAAGCTCCACAGTTAAAAAAACGGCTTCTGCCTGATGCATCAGCCTTGTTAGAACAGGTAGCGCCACTCTATTGAGGCCTAATCATACAACGTTGCATAGGTATAAACTGACGTATGCAGTTCTGGGTTTGATACCGTTTTGTTGTACAGATCGACCGCCCATCATTCCTGAATCCACAAGCCAACAAGAAGAGCAAGACATGTGCAGCACATGCTGCGCGACATCCTGCTGCTCAAGCTGCCGCACAAGAGCAGCAACGAGCAGAGGCACGTGCCAGAGAGGTAGATGTCACGAAGATGGCACCCAGGCTGAAAGGCCAACCTGATACTCAGGCAGTGCTGAGCGCACCAGCCCAACGTAGCACAGCGTCAGCAGGCGAGAAGAAACCCGCCTTAATAGGAAATGATGCTTTGGTGCGCATTCTATCAACTGGTAGATGCAGCTAAGTGCCCTGGACCGGTACTGAGACAAATAACCACTGCCAGTATCGAATCAGACTCGTGTTTGTGGACAGACAGAACCGTATGCTCTTGCATTAAATACGAGCAACTGGAATTGAGCGCCGTGGTGTGCTGCAGATAGCTATGATGGGGGGTGGCGGGCATGTAGACCAGAAGGATAAATCGAAGAGCAACAAGCCTACACATGCGACAACTGTTGAGAGCGCACTTGCAGAGCCGCAGGCTGCACAACTGCCCAGGCACAAGCAGGAACGAAAGAACAAGGAGAAGATGAAACGTGCAATGGGGCAGTCATCTCACTCTCAATGGAAGTCGGAAGCGGAGATGGTCTTAAGGCAACAATTCGATTCGTAATTCTGACTGTTATGTACACACCAGAAAGGTAGTGAACAAGAATGAACCCAAATAGCCAAAAGCAACTAAAACATTCGTACAATTCTAGGTTTCAAGACAACATGATGTTTTAAAACTCTGTTCATTCCCTCGAAGCTTGCATCGATAGTGGCGAAGTATTGCCTCCTTGGGCGTCCTTGGCAGTTACGTGGAACGCATGGCAATGTAGGTGTTGAAGTGCGCTGCTGGACAATATTACACCCTCAAAGCTCATAGAAGGACCCCCCAAACCACTGTGATAGGGCTCATTGCACGGAATATGTGTTGCTTGACATTGTACATATCAAGTTGGCTGCACATGAAAACCACGAGCGATGGCTCGCATGATTGGGTAGCCGCTGGCCAGTGGGCCGGCTCAGGTGCAAATGCACCAGGTCACCTGTCACGACAGCCGTGCGATGCACCTGCCAGAAGTGGGCAGCACATGCCAGAGAAGCGCGCTATGCTTCAGGGCTACAAACGAGTTCATTGAACAGGCACTCTTACCTCCTTCCAGTGGCCCTGGTTCGCTTTCAAGGGTTCTTACACACGAGCTCGCCACATGCAGCAGCCATGCGTTGGGTGCACCATGATATTGTTTGAAAAGGAACTATACAAGAATTCTGTGCATTAACTTCTAAAACTGCCAACTCATCAGCTATCATTGGCCTCCTTCGACTTTTTCTTCTTTTTCTTGATGGGAGCTTCCGTTTCATCTGCTTCCGCCGCAATGCTGGAAGCCGCGCTGTCCCGCTTCTTCTTTTTCTTCTTTCTCTTCTCGCCATCGTCTGCCGCTGGAGCCTCAGCTGCGGCGTCCCCCTCCCCATTGACCGCCTCCATGCTCCTCTTCTTCTGCATCAACCACCATTGCCAATGATGCTACGCTGGCCTCGAGTGCACAAGCAAAGAGGGTGCAAGTGGACGAGCATTTCACTCAGCATCTCAATCCAAACGTAACGTCATGCAATGCATCTCAATCCAAACGCAACGTCATGCAATGCATACAAAAACCAATAGCGCTCCAGAGCTCTACAGAGGCAGAAGATAGAAGGAGGAACTCACCTTCTTCTTCTTCTTTTCTGCCCCAGCAGCAGCAGGCTCCTCGTCAGCTGGCTCCGCCATCGCCACATCCGCATCTACGTTGTAAGACGTAGGTGTGACAGCAACAAGTGATCCATCAGGCTTCTGGCTGTCGTACTTGCTGGGACCAGATGGAGTGTGCATGATGGCATCGCCCTCAAGCTCCCTCCCTTCCAGTTGCCTCAAACGAGCCTCTACCTGCAGCACAGTCTGTGCAGTCAATCGTGAGCTCTACCAACAGAAGAAGAAGACGAACTGTTCTGAAAGAGTTCAGACATACATCCATCACATGGCACGACAGGAGAGCTCTACAAAAACCTGGCACCCATCCCTGGGCCTCAATAGCTGGCTGGCACCTCAGAAGTTAGAGTTTAAATGCGTTCCACACGAGTATTCAGAAACTGTGAAAGCGTGGTTCTCGTCCCTGGTGCCAACACGTGAGTCCTAGGTGCTCAGAACCTGATTCTTCGGCGACTGCTGTGAGACACTGTGCACTATGGTAGTGAGCGATCGATGCAGCAACTGCACAATGCTGTGCGTTCTGGGTAGGTGAACTCAGAGCTACAGAGATTGTGGTGAAGTCTCGTACCTTGGCTCGTGAGTCCAAACCAATCTGTGCCTCTGCAGAGTCCCCGAGAGCATCTACTCTGATTGCTAGAGCGCACTTTGCAGCGAGCACACGTGCAATCTTGCCCTTGTTCTTGGGGGAAGCCTGCCCAATGAGAGAGGCATGGAATATCAGCCCGTACTTGGGCGTGGAATGCTTAGTTTTGAGGGCCCGAAACAAGGCTTTTTCAGCCCCGAGAATCTGTACTGTAGAGGCTGGAGCCTTGGCCAGGTTGATGAGGGTGCCCGCATGCGCGATCAGCCTGGCGCCCACCAGCTCTCCAACCAGCATCGTAAGGTTTGGTGCAATGGCCTGCACAGAATACTGCGGCATCACATAGTGAATCTGCGGCCACCAGCCTGCATGCAAGAGTCAAACAGCCCGAGTGACTGGAAAGCACGAGCCATGTCCAGTGGCTCGGCATCATGCAAAAAATAACAGCGTAAAGGTGGTATGCGGACAGCCGCAGCTGCTGCACGACATGATAGTCTGAGATATGCGATGCAGTGGTGAGTACTGGAAGCCAGCAGTGGCACACCTGCATGCGGTTCTTCAGGTACGAGTACAGCTGCGCCCGGTACTCAGACAGCTCGATCACCTGATCACACAGGCTGCTGACGTGCAGAAGGTCCTCTGATGACATCTCGGTGCCCATGGACACCACCGCTGCGTCCTTTACTTTCTGCTCCACTTCTTCCTCAAGAATTGCAGAAAAGTCCAGGCCCGCTGCTAGGTCTCTTGACCCCATAAACTTCACTATGGACGCATATGTTATGTTGTTGTCAATAAGTTTTGTGAGCTCAGGAAAGTGCCAGCCATACCTGTACACGGGCCAGGGTGTTCATGCAGTGCACATGCACCCAAGCCGTAGAGAGCGATGAGAGCTGCACGCTGTGCAGTTCAGCATTGAGGTGCGTACCACTCACGAACACGCATTGCATAGGTGTTCAGCTCCTTGTCGAGCTCATCGAGCAGCCCAATGGCCTGTACAACCATTGTGTCAATCTTGTCCGGGCTGAACTTCAACTTGTATCGGGAAAGGCTGTGGCTCAGACCCAGTGACATTTGTGTCATGCCTTGTTGGTCAAGAGATGTCACCAGGCCCTCCATTTGTGACCGAATGCCTCTGGTAAGTTCTAAAATTTCAGCCCCAGATGTCACATCCAACCCAAGCTTACTGGCAATCGCCTTCCCCAGCTTTGGATCTACCACTGCGAGCTTATCTTCTCCGCAGTTCTTCTTTAGAAACTTCTTCAGCTGCTTGGGAAGCTTGCTGTCAACCTGCATTTTTCGACAAGCATTTCGACAAGAAGTCAACCCACCGGCACTTCCATTGTAACACCATCACAGGATACTGGGGTCAGAAGGAAGGCAAGGCAGCAAGGACAATATAAACCTTGCAATAAAAACGTACCAAGTGTGCTACAGCGGCAAGAGCATCTGTTGTGTCCTCGAATTTCGTGAACGCCTTGAGCTTCACCACTTCTGCGGCCTGCTCGGGAGTTGCAAAGTCCTTCCATAGCGCCGGCAAGTCTTTAAGCTTCTTCTCTTGGAGTACTTTGAATAGGGCAAAGCCCGCAGGAGTCTCAAACAAACACAGCATGGCGGGCAAACAGCGCTTCAAGTGGCCGCCGCTTCACAGAAGTCTGGGTGTTCGCACCCACAAGGGGCAAACTCACGCAATCTCACAACTCAAAGCTACGCTACTGTTTATTTTGCACAACAAAGTTGCCGCGATACTATGCAAGGACGCCGGCACGGTGCGGTGCTGCTACAGAACGCAAGCTCTCACAACCTGTACCAGCGCTGCTGGACACAAGCGGATGCAGATGCAGTATGTAATGGCATGTGAATTCTTAGATGTTGCAAAGGCTTCTTGGCCAGTCCACAATGAGGCAGATCCTCTCTGAGCAGTGATCGATGCATGGGTGGATTTTACATGTGGGACTGCAGGCGCCTGATCAGCCTAGCCAGTATTTACACTGCCCTGATGACACCAACCCTCATGGAATCCTACAGCAAGTTTCACGTATCGCATCAGCTCCTCTCCCGAAAAGATATGGAAAGCCGCCGCAGCGTTTTCAGCAGTGGGCTTTGGTTGCTGATGCTCTTGCATGTTGCCAGCCTGCATGAATGCAGTGATCACCGCTGCCAACACTGTCGAAGAACAGCTCATAGAGAAAAAAAACGGAATTGCCATGTCTATGATGCAGATCTGCGGCAGTTTGTAGAGCACCTGACTCCCCTTTCTGTCATCCTCATGGGGCGCCAGCGCCACACTCACAATGTGATCACCTGGAAGACATGACAGCGCCAACACCCAGTCTGCTTGTTCCTGGCCGTCAACTTTGGAGGACACTGAGTGCAGGTTTGGTGCCAAACCTTCCTGTGCACCTGTAAACAGATCCAGGGTCTTCTTGACACCAAGGGCTCAAATGACCACAAGCAAATCCGATGACAACTCGATTCGTAAGGCATACTCACATGAAAGCTCAGGCAGCTCAAATCCCTGGAATTCTACTCGACATGGCGGAAAATGCAGTCCTTTGCCTCGGGCCTTGAGATAGCTCTCTTTCAGGCACCAGAGGCTGCGGCAGTACCTATGTGCTGAGGTAGCTCCACCAGTTCCGCTGTTGTAGAGCTTGTGCACCTGGTGCATCTGCAACAGCGCCATGCGGATTGACATGCCAAGCCTCACATGGACCCTACGGGCAACTATTGTCACAGCACTGCTGCTGTCAGGTGCGCATGGCACATGTGTTAGTTGTCAACTAATACTGATACCAAGCCATTCTTTTACTCACACGCATAATCGCTGTCGCTGATGCCTCAAAAACATTGTACAGTGCACAGTTTCGTACCTCAGCTGCTGAAAAACAGCTTGCAAGTAGCTTAATCCTCTGGAGCATTGTTTCTTGCAATGAGAAGTCGAGCAGCTGTGGGCTGGCCACGTCCACACCACACATGTACCCCTGCTCTGCTACCAGTACCACCCACTCCCCCTGCGCCACTGCACTCTGTCTGTTGGACACAATACCGACATTGTCATGCTAAGCCCTGACAATTGAAATGCATCTGCTACAGGTGCTCATGTTCATGGCCAGAAAAACACCGCTGCAGACTTGCTCTCGCACACACCCTCACAACACGGTGATCCTCTGGAAGTGGTGGCACAACCAGTAAATCTGACAGCTTCGCACTAGGGGAAATTCTGGGAACGCTACCGAGTGAGTACCTCATGTGACACATTGAAGTGGACGGTGTCATATGTGGACTGCGGATTGTGGAAGAATGGCTTGCCACTCGCAACTCTCCCTATTCGAACACATGGCAAAGGTACTGTAAAAATCATAGATCCCAGTAGTCTCTGCAGAACTCTACTGGCAACTGCACTCTTCTGATCTTCTGGCCAACGGAATCGGGTGCACGCTACTTGCTCCTCGTCAGGAAGAACTGACAAGAGATACTGTTTTTCACTATCACCCAAGTCCCAAGAACAAAAATTTAGTGCCCATCTACATCTGACGGGATTCTGAACCAACCCAGGAATGGAAGTGCACATACGATCAGAGCACCCAGACCTGCGGCACAACCAATGTCACCAAAGCTTCTGAACTATACACAACATGACTCATGCGGCAAAGCAATAAAGCAGATACGGCTGACTCATGAAACCCTGCGAGCATGCCCGAGCACTCGTTTTGTGATTGTAGCTCGTCACACACCATGTTGCTACGTCACAGTGATTCTAGCAGCACGAGTGCGCTAGCAATTTGTACTGCGGTTACAGGTTCTGTCTGGTGTGGAAATATGGGTGTTCTGATCGATGTACATGGTGCAACATCGAGAAACAGAGAGATCTGCTATGCGCCAATGAGCCAACTGTGCTGTGTGCCATGATGCATTCAAATAGATACTACTCGCTCCTTGAACAACTGTTGCTATAATTCATCGCACTCAGTGCACGCTGCACTCATGACTGTTGCGACTATTCCTTGCTTCCTCCTGTACAATGAACGTAATTAAATCTGCTGCGAGACCCGCGCCTTGTTCTCAGCGCGGTCATGCACCTAGCGTACCCGTGCAGAGAGACTTCGCAGGGTAAGCGTACCTTGCTCTTGGGGTCCAGTCAGTCACACCAACTGCTCCTTTCAAAACTTCACGGGTTTGGCATGTAAGCACCGTAATAACAGGCAAATTTAATTATGTGTGTGGTTTTCTACTGCTTGGGTTTATAATTCAAAGTTTCTACCTGTGCAGGGTAAGTATAGACAAAAGAGAATGGCTTGTGGCATGCACATCAGGCTCTGCCCTCACCATCCTTGGTGCTGCTCATCCCTCCCTCGCTAATGAAGGATATGTCAACATGGAGGCTCTGAAGGGCAAGGACTATGGAAAACCAGCGACGAGGCAAGCACCCTCATACACCACTCAACTGTGAGGGCCTTTGTTTCGCCTTTGCGCTGCACACTAGAAATACACACCAGAAGAAGTATAGTATTAAAAGTGCGCTGCAACATGTACTCAAAGGGCCTCACAGTAGAGGACTTGATACAGGTACCCAGACTACGAGCTCACGCCAGAAGGCTTGCAGTACAAGGACCTGCAAGTAGGCACGGGGCGCACGCTACAGGAAGGTGACTCCTGTGTACTGGACTGGCAAGGTTCGTTTCATGAAGCCTCCTTTGTGCGTTCTACATGCAGGTTGTTCCACAGACAAGATCCTGTAACAGACTTGCTGGAGGTGCAGGGTTCACAGTTGGATACTATGGTCGTGTGTTCGAAGCACGTAACAAGGTGTGCATAGTGTGACCTGATGTGCTTGCTAAATGGGCATAGATATTCTCGAGGCGGTGTAGGGTTTTTTGGTGTCTCACACATTACCCCACAGGTGGTGTGCTGCAGTGCGTCGAACCTAACCTTTCCCCCTGCAGTGCCGTCCTAGACTGTATGACTAGTGTACGGTGTATGCATATGGCACGCATACTTTTGGAGTGGTTGGCAGAATTCTGAGTGTTGCTGCAGGCTAAGGGTGGGTCGTTCGAGGGCAACGACAAGGATTTCCTGAGGATTCAGTACGGAAAAGCACAGCTGATCCCAGGAGTTCAGCTAGGGTTGGCTGGCATGAAGGTAGGAGGCATCAGAAGACTGATCATCCCGGAAACACTTGGGTATCCGAACGCGGACTTCAAGAATTGGGGACCATCTCCTGAGACATTCGCAGTATGTTCATCATGGGTCTTTTCGCTAGCTTCAAGATTCCTGCCTGCAGTAGAAAATGGCTGTTGCTGTCGATGCAGTCCCTGTTGGTGCCCCTGCGGTTGCCTGTCACATTGTGCAGCGTTTTCTGCAGCCTTTGTGTTTGTGTCCCTGGTCGCGTGTGGCTTGTAGCTGTCCGTAGTTGTCCCGCCCATTTGGGGTTGCTGAGGACGAGACCCGTCCTGGGTGGGACGTAGTCGCCGATTAGGTTTCTGAACTTTCTTTTGCTTAGACTGCCAAAGCTTGCCTTCATTCGATTGCCGCTGAGGTACAGCCCGATGATGGCCCTGCAAGAACGGTCTTCATTGCGCTTGACAATCTGAAATTTATGTTCTGCAGGGCAAGAGGACTCTTGACTTCGTTCTGAAGAATCAAGGCATGATAGACAAGACACTTCTGATCGATATCGAACTGCTAAAAATCGTGTGATACCAGCAGGAGCAGGCAAATGCCTGATACTGATGCGAAGAACAACTTGAGTTTTGTCCACCATTGAGTCTTTACTGTCTATATGTGAACTGGTTTCCGGGAGTCCATGAAAATAAACTTTCATTATTCATCGATTCGTCTCCATTTTTCCTCTTGCCACCCAGGTTGTCTGCAGCATTCATCTGAACAGGCGAGCCACCTATCTACAGACCACACGTGTGTACATAGCTTCATTATGGCTTCAGTAACTGGCAGGTGAGGAGTACTAGTTCTGGTGCCGCTTGTGCTGATGTTGTTGGCGTCGGTATTGCGATTGGCGCCCTGTCACGCGTAGAAATATATAACTCTGGTGATTTGTTTGTCTATTTTGATCGTGCTGGCTCTTCGCACATGCTGAAGTTGGGAGCTCGTTCGACTGAAGTACTCCTAGACCGCCACGCTGTTACACGCGTGCACCACAGCGCCTGTTGAGGTGTCGGCCTAACGACACACATTGAAGTCAACACAAGAGCAGTTGGAGCTAGGTTACGAGCATGATGACATCACAAGCCCAACCGCAGAAGCTGTCTGTAGCACCGCCGGCTCGTGAAGCTGACTCTGCTGTTGCGTCCGACACTGCCCAGGTAATTGTCAACTAACGCTGCCACTTATTGAACTCCGTTCGGTTGCAGGATGCAAGCGTCCCTTATATGCTCCGGTAAACCATATCATTGTGCAGGGCACGCTCGAAATGTCCAACTTGAAGGCAACAGCGCTGCCATGCAGCAGCGGGCAGCCACCTTGCAGGGGTGGACAGCAGGTCCTGGCCAATTCTGTTACTTCGAATTTCAGCAACTCCACTTGCGTGAGTCAGATGAGCTGTGTGGACTTGCCATGTCGCAAAGACTTGTCTCATGTCGTGTCCAGCTTTGTTTGCAGTGCTGCAGACGCCCCTGACGACAGCTCGCGTTTGAAAGGGCATAGAAAGCGTCCACGCGCTCCAGAAACATCTTGTTATCGCTATGGTAACTATCACAGGTGAGAACCTACTGGAACAGCTGCCCACGGTCAACTCAGCCGCAACCTGATCAACGAAACAGCTGATTACAGGTACTATGGATATCGTTTATCCTCAGAAGTGCTGAAAGACCCTCGATTGGATGTACTGGATGCTGAATGGTTTTCAGGCAAGCATGTTCTCGACATCGGCTGCAATGATGGACGTCTCACACTTTCAATGGCATGCAAGCATGGCTGTAGGTCCGTTGTGGGAGTGGATATCGACCCACATCTCATCTCACGGGCGTGTGCATCGCTAAGTAGTATGCACACCAAGTGCAGCAGGCAGATTGCCCAAGCGCAGCACAAGTGAGAATCCCAAATCATTTCCGTGCCACGTATTAGAGCTGCTCTAGTTTTCTGCTTCCACAGTATATGAATGCTCTCTAGTGATGAGGTTGCCAGTGACAGATTGACGTGGCCGTCAAAGAGCCACAGTCAGGGAATGCCTCTCAAAAACGTGTCCATAATGAGCACAGCTGATGGTATCGTGTTTCTTTGAGCTTGTGGCTAGCTTCTTTTGGTTGGCTTATTTAGGTTGGCACCGTTTCGCCTGACAATCTGTGTCTGATGAATTCCCCACAAGTTGCAGGGCGGTGAAGCCGGCAGTGTGGACAGAGCTGCGCAGAAATGCAAAGGCCCTCAAGAAGACGAGTTTTGTGTACACTGACTTCGTCAACTCCACCACGTCGCTGAAAAAGGCGGACACCATCCTCTGCCTCAGCGTTACCAAATGGGTACAGCTCAACTGGGGTGACGAAGGGCTAGAGAAGCTGTTCAAGCGTGTTATTCATCTGCTGCGGCCGGGCGGTATCTTTGTGCTTGAACCTCAGCCGTGGAAGTCCTATCGACAAGCTTTCAAGAAGCAGGTGTGCCTTTTGGTGGCTGGTCCCCTTCTGTTGCATGTACAGTCAATGCAGAGCATGGAAGAGATGAACCTTGCCCCAGCAGGGCAAGTTTATGGTCGCTTGTTGCAGTTAACGTGGCCATGGCACCATGCAGTGTTGTGATGCTTGAGAACCATGGCAGGTGGGGTGTCCTACAACACGATTTTCTGTTCGAATCACCCCCCATGGGAGCCAAATACGTGATGCTCTTTCTTTGGTCCCATATTTGGCATAAAATCATTTTGGTGTATAGGATGTTGCAGCAGCTCTACCTTTCAAGGACTGCAGCCACATCACGATCCGGCCCACAATGTTTGTGGATGTGCTGACAAACAAGTTTGGGTTGGAGCTGGTGGACCGCCGGCATGTGAGCGCAGCTGCCACCGGTTTTGACAGGCCTCTCATTGTCTTGAGGAAGCCGGCATCGGGTTGAGGGGTTGTTTTTGTGTTCCTTCGTCCTGTGACCAGACTCATTTCGCAAGAGAGCTCCTGCTTCCCGCCGTGGAGTATGGCCAGGTGTTTGAATAAAAGCTGCTTCAGTAGCAACTTGTGAGAGCCTTGGCACCGTTCTCGTCGTAGCGTGTAATCTTCCTGTTTCACCTGCCTCGCACACAAGTACCCAGAAATCGAAACAATCGGGTACAAATACCCCACCGCCCAGTACTGTGTTAAAAGGGTGTCTTGTATAGCTTTGTGTTCTACCGCGCTCGTCTCACACATGAGTTCACGTTCACTTCATTTTGTGGCCCCAAGATGATGATTTCGCTGTGTGCATGCAACGACGCGTCGCTGGTTTGAATCGCGAAACAGCAGCCAACTGCCGGTATCGTAGAACAGCACACACCAAGCTGGGAACGACCCTTGCTGTACCAAAGACTACTGACGAAGATGCTGTTACTTGACTCTTTCCATATGTCGACGTTCAGTCTTCATCTGCATGTGCGCTGCTCGGATCAACCTGCAAGCACGCTAAAGTAAGGGAGAAGTGCTGAGCATTGTTGTCAGTAGTTTGTAAAGTTATACCAATCATGGTGCTTCCTGCTGGGGGAGATAGCGAACGGCAGAAGTCTCTTCAAATGGACGAGAAGACAAGCAGTCAGTTCGTTGAATGGCTGAGACAGCTTCCAAAGGTACGGACGACTCGGGCTGGTTATGTATGAAGAGAGCATCAGTGTTTATTCATGGCTCGTCATGTCTGGTGCAATGTACAGGACGGGCAGAATGTCCCCTTGCGGGTGTTTGATAGGAAGGCTGACGGGTTCACTGTGCACGATAGAGACGCATACTACGTGGCACGCACGTTCTACAAGAGCACTACTATGGTGTCACAGCTGAAGGTCAAAGTGGGCAGCAAGGAAGAGACTCTCGAGAGCGTTCATCTGAACCGCAGTATGTTCGAGGCTCTGCTTCAAGACGTACTCGTGACCAAGAGCAACCGTGTCGTAGAGCTATATGAAGGTCACGGATCCAGCTGGCAGGTTGCAAGGTGTGTGTTTCACCCGCTGGCTTGTTTGTGAGGCGATTGTCTGAACTGAGTTTCTGGGTTACACCCTCAGTCATGCAGAGGTGAAAACACACGAGGAAAGCAAAATACAATACATTTTGAATTTTTTTCTCGCTGTAGGAAAGCGTCCCCTGGGCAGCTGTCTGAGTTTGAGGAGGAGTTGTTCAAGTCAAGCGACATGCTGGACGCTCCGATTATAATGTCTGCAATATCTCAGGTCACAGATGGCGTCAGGACAGTGGGTATTGCTTACGTCGATGCTACCAGCCGGCGCCTGGGAGCCACTCAGTTCGATGATGACGACCAACTGTGTGCTCTGGAGAGAATCCTGGTACAATTGGGCGCGAAGGAATGTGTGCTACCTCAGGTGCTCACCGTCATTCCATAGCAGGAGTCATAATTTCGAAGAATACGTGTGAATCCATGAAAAATTCTCCGCCTGGTTCCTGTTCAAACATGTGTCGGTACGGCGGTCAGCAGCATAACCAGTGTGGTGTAAAAAGTATAGTCTAAACTCTCAAGTTGTTGTGTCAGCCCGTTGTATTTTGGCTCTGTGTTTGCAGGATAGCACCTCAACAGAGGCAGAGATGGCAAAGGTGGAGCAGCTTTGCTCTGAGTGCGACATCCTCGTGTCCAAGAAGCCAAGGGCATGGTTCAATGCAAAGGGCATTCAGTCCTCTTTCGAAACTCTTCTGAAGGACAAGAGTACTCTGCAATACGATCACATTCTTGAGCGGCCACTTGCCTGCTCAGCTCTTGCAGGTGTTCTGAAGTTTTCGGAGGTGTCATCAGATTCTGATAATCACGGTGCGAAAAACTTCATCTGTCAGTGCCAGTGTAGTACATCGCGAGTTCTCATGTTGGCTTCTTGGAGCTTATTTGAGCAGATGCAAGCACTTGCCAACCAGTATATATGCCTGAGTGGCCATTAGTCACACGCAGCCGTTGAACATCAGATCATCCAGGTGATTTACCAACTATGGATGATGTCATGAACACAGAGTATTGATGATAACACAGATTGCGTTTGGTATGGTGTGCAGGAAGTTTTCATCTGGAGCTGTACAACCCTGAGAACTTGATGAGGCTAGACAAGGCGGCGCAGAGTGCTCTGCATGTGTTTCCTGCACGCACAGGAACACGTAGCTCAAACAGCATTTATGGCATTCTGAATCACAGTCGAACAGCCATGGGTAAGCGGCTGCTGCGCAGCTGGCTGAAGCAGCCCCTCACTGATGTCTGCGCGATCCAGGCGCGGCACAACGTTGTGAAGGTCTTTGTGGAGGACGTGGCTCTCAGGTGTGCTATGCTTTCCGCAATGCGAGCAGGTGCCCATAATCAACACAGGACGGGAGCTGCTGAAGTTTTGGGGTAGCAATTTGTACCCTATCTGACATGTGTGTGTGTGTGTGTGTGTGTGTGTGTGTGTGTGTGTGTGTGTGTGTGTGTGTGTGTGTTGGACGGTGCTGAAATCGGAGGGCTCTAGATACCAAGCCATATTTTTGGTGCACTGTTATCGGAACCTTGTGAGGGTCTTCTGCTGGATGTTCTTCTGCTGAACATCTCTTTGCCTGAGTTTTCCTTGAAATGTGAGGCGCAGGGAGTGCATAAGCAAACAAAGGTACAGGAGTAGTAAGAGGTGCTGTGCAGGGAGGATGTGAGAGACTCACATATGAGGGGGATGCCAGATATACAGCGGCTTGCACGCAAGCTTACATCTCGCAAGATCACCTTGCAGGAGCTGTGCCAGCTATACATGGCATCTGTGCAGCTTGAGCAGCTCATCAACACCCTCTCAAGCAGTGAAGGTCCGCCACTGTTGCTGTGCGCAGGTCATACAGTTCTTACACCAACCATTCAGCTAACCTCTGCTACTCTCTGATCTGCGCCTTGGATGGAGCACAATGAGATCTATATCATTACTGCGAGCAGCTTGAACTCCAAAGTGATGCTGTGTTGTCAGAGCTGTAACTTGGACATGTGATAGAGTGTGTGAGCAGGTGATTGTGGGTCTCTTCTGCAAGAACGATTTGCTAAAGAGCTGGCAGAGGCTCACACAGAAGAGACACTGGTGAAGTTTGAGCAGCTGATGGAGAATGCTGTAGACTTGGAGGCCGTTCCGGAGGAGTATCTGATCGATGCAGGCTACTCTGCAGACCTTCAGGTTCGCGCTTGTCACGTGTCTCTGATGTACCATCTACTCTCCTCAACAGACACAACATGTCTAGGGGATGCGGAGGCGCTTGTTTGTGGTTCCTTCTCGCTGGCCTCTTCCAGATGTCTGCAGTTGCTTCATCATTGCATTGCTGAGTTAACAGTCAAGTTGAAAGGCCAATGCTCGAACGAAAGCAAGGTTGTGACTAGCATGCAGGATGTGAAGAAGGCAAAAGACGACGCCACGAGGGCACTGGAGAACGAAGCGAAAAAGGTAGCAGATGATCTGGACCTGGAGCTAGACAAGACTGCCAAGCTGGAGTGGTTCAAGTCCAACAACGTGTCGCTGAGGTGCCTGCGCATCACTCCCAAGGAGGTACTGTCTTGTACCTGATTGTATCGACCAATATCGCTCTGGGGCAGGAACCTGTCCTCAGCCTCACACCTGCTGCAGCACCACATACGCGATCCATGCTGCACTGGAAATGTTCACGTTGTACTGTTGAAGGATTCTGAAAAGTAGTTGAGTCTAGCAATAGCCGGCGTGGGTGAAGCTGGTACATATGGTGCATGCTGCTCTGAGGTTACAAAATTGGAGGGCCGTTTGTAAAATGGCGGTTTGCAGGAAAAAACTCGGAGGTCCAAGCTTAACAGCAAGTACATTGTGCTGGAAAGCCGCAAAGACGGCACCAAGTTCACCTCCAAGAAGATGCGCGACTACGCCAACATCATATATGAAGAAACTCAGAGGTACTCCAAGATCCAGAGCGACCTGCTGGCCTCGGTGAGTCCCACCTGCTCTTCACCGTGTTTGTGATCACACAGCTTGCTGGAGTATCAGTATTGTGATGTAATTGGTAACCGTGGCGCGTTCTGGGGTGTCTGGAGTTTGTGGTGGCGGTTGCAGGTGTTATTTCACTTTGAAACAGTATGCAGGTTCGAGATGTTGCGGCCACCTTCATCTCCATCTGGGAACGAGTTGGAGAGGTTCTAGCAGAGCTGGATGTGTTGGTTTCTTTTGCACACGCAGCAGCGACAGCCTCTACTCCATATGTGTGCCCAGAGATGCTCGGGGCAGAGAGTGGAGAGATTACTCTGAAGCAGAGCAGGCACCCCTGTCTGGAGATGCAGGAAGGCATAGACGTGATTCCAAATGACTGTGTGATGCAGCGGGGCGAGAGCTGGTTCCACATTATAACTGGGCCCAACATGGGTGGTAAATCCACCTTCATCCGGCAGGTCGGTGCTGCTTCAGACTGCATACAGTGACTATGCCTAGTTGTCTGCTGCTGCCCCAGAGACTTGTCAGTGCTCTTGAGAGGGCTTCGTGCTGGTTTCGTCTTGCAAACGGTCCCGCTTCAATGACATAGCAGTAATCTGCCTCTGGCATTGCAGCCCAATGTCACCGTGACACCACAAATCACGTACAGGTGGGTGTCTGTGTGTTGATGGCGCAAGTGGGCAGCTTTGTGCCGTGTGAGGAGGCTAGGATCTCTGTGAGGGACTGCATCTTTGCTCGCGTCGGCGCGGGAGATTGCCAGCAAAAGGGGGTGTCTACATTCATGGCGGAGATGCTGGAGACCGCTGCCATCATGAAGGGCGCCTCGGACAAGAGCCTGCTCATAATCGATGAGCTGGGACGTGGGACGTCCACATATGATGGTTTCGGCCTTGCCTGGGCTCTGTCAGAGCACATCATGCAGGTGTGAACTGGCATTCATGCCTCGTTCTTGCAATGGGAATTTCTGGCCCTCTATCTGTGCTCTTCCACACTGTGACCAATGCTTGTGATCAATTGTGTGGATTTTATTGGCTGCGCACTGATGCGAAGCCACTTGCAGGTGATCGGCGCACCTACACTCTTTGCCACACATTTCCATGAGCTGACAGCGATCAAAGGTGCTGTTGGCGTGAAGAACTGCCACATGAAGACCACACTTAATCTGGAGTCGAGCAAGCTCACAATGCTGTACAATGTTGCGGATGGAGCATGTGACCAGTCCTTTGGGATTCATGTTGCAGAGTTTGCGGGATTCCCTGAAGAGATCCTGCAGAATGCTCGTGCGAGGCTTGCTGAGCTGGAGGCGGGAGGCTTGACTGGTGCCCAGGTACTGCTACCTCTGTGAACTGCTCCATGGTCACTTGTTGGCACTCTTTGTGATATGATAGAATTTGACCGGTGTGCAGGCTGGAGATAAGCGCTCAAGAGCTGAACTTGAGAGTACATCATCAGACACACGAGCAGCACTGGAGAAGTTCCTCAAGGATTTTGCTGAGACGCCGCTGTCAGACAGTCCTGAAACTGCGGCTGAGCAGGTCGGCACGTTGAAAAAACGTTTGTTGCAAAAAAGCAAGGAGATCCCAGAGTTGAAGAATTTTTTGAATGGCATGGGAGTTGTTGCATGTTGATTTTATACCACTTTGTAGTAGGCAACGAGTTAAAACTAACTTTATCAGGACGTTCGGATGACCGAGGCCATGGTTGCTTCCAATGCTACACTGAGCTGACCCACGGTGGTGCACTTGGGAGTGGAGGATCCACTGAAACAAAAGCTTCACTTCCTAAAGTTGTCGCAACTGACCTCCACTCTTGTGCGTACTGCTCGAAGTCCAGTGCTCCACACCATTCCATTAGATCCGCCTCTACACATGCTTGCTTCTCGCCCAGGTCCTGGTCTTGGAGTGCTCCATCACTGCACAGCGCTGCCACCGTTCATCCTGACCTCAGAAGCTGGAGACAGACAATTTGTTTCTTCACACCGAGCTCGCACCGGTACATGGCTAAGCGCCACTTCCTCTGTAGGTGCTTGCGGTGCAGCTCTCGCTGTCGGGCTCTTTCCCTGCTAGAGAAATGGAAGACCGGCTTGTAGGGCTTGCGTGCATGAGATAAAAAGTCGGATTCAAACACCTTGCCATCGATTTGGCGCCACTGGTTGTTCTCTTCCCGATTGTACCATCCTGCTCGTGCACCACTACCCTCTGTAGGTGCCCATCCAATGCGAGTAGTCGAGAAGATAGGTGCATGGCTTGTTCCATTCCCCTCCCCGTCTTGGCAGCGTTCTTGGGCGTTGTAGTTGCGGGGACAGAAGGAGCATATATCTGTGACTGGTCTATGTGTGAAAATCTTGTACAACAGCTTTGGCGGGAAGCACTCCCCTCCCAACCGAAAGCGCAGGTGCAGTCCTGAAAAGTCATTCAAGGTTATTTGGGTTCCAGATGGGAGCATTGGCTGCCAGGAATTGCCATGTTTGTTCGCACCCAGCACCTGCTGCAGCGTCCATCATCTCTGCCTCACGGGGATTGATCATCCGGAGAATCTCCCGAGGATCATTCTGCTCATGTATTGCGATCAAGTTCTTGTAGTAGGCCATGGTCTTTCGCCCTGTGTAGGAGCGCCACTGCCTTTGAAGGATGGTAGCAGCAAGCTCTCTAGTGATCTTGGCCTCATCACGGGTCCTCCACGCGTTCTGAAGAGCCTTACTCTGCCGTTTCTGCACTTTAAACATTAATATACCCGACTATCTTCTTCTCAATATCTCCTGATGGCTGCCGAGCACACTGGGTCTGCTTCTGTACAGGCAAGGAGCTCACCAGCACGCTGTAGCTCTTTCGCAACGCGTATCCCCTATAACTGCTCTGGATTAAAGTTGCAGCAAAATCCAGAAAGTCATCGTGAACAGCGTGCTGAATTTTGTCATCCTCTGCTTCGTACAGGCAGTCCATGTTTGTGCAGAAGGTGTCACGAGAGATATCACCATGCTACCACACTTACAGTCGTACCACAATACGATTCCAGTCGGGAGCTTTTACTCCTATCAGATGGCTGTATCGCCCCGAAAAAACGATCAGAAACGTGTGGCATGGTGCGCCGCTTCAGAGAAGGAGAAGGTTCTGTGAAGCCGGAGACAAAGGATATGCTAAGCAACCTGATAGCTTTTCCTAACAAGTACTTCAAACCAGCGCTGACGGGAACACCATTACAAGTGCTTGTGCCGAAGCATCGAAAGTGAATTTGGAGAGCGGGTGCAGCAATCGTCACAGAGATTTTCAGTTCGAGTTATTTGCATCGGGCTCAGTATGGATACGTGTTGTGCTGTATGCGCAGAGACGCTTGTTTTCTGCGCTTTTGGTCCGTGTCATCATCAGGAAGTGTGCTCGAAGTGTATGGCGAGACTCAGGTTGCTAGACAAGAACATGAGTTGTGCGATATGTAGAGAGGAATGCCCGATCATATTCGTTACACGATTCATGGATGATCACACTCTGCGTATCCCTCAGGATCGGTGGCAGACTCTGAAGGTGAGCACTCTGTTTGCTGGAATCCTGTGCCATGACCTCGATGAGAGCACGTTCACGAGCCGTACCCAAGAGGCTGAAGATCATATGATGTGCAGGAAGAAGCGTCAAATAATCCTCGAGAGCAGAGCCTGCTGTTCATGAAGAAGATCTCGGCTGTGTTCGATGACAGCAGGCACTACCATGACCTGCTTCATGCCAGCAGCCTCACTCATCCTATGCTAGAGGCCAAGACCGATGTCGCCAAGCTTCATATCAAAAACCTTCACGAGTTGAGGCGCGTGGTTAGCACGCACTTGAGCATGTCGTTCTGCGACCTTTGCCTGAAAAACAGACCTGTGTTCACATCTGAGCAAGTGCTGTATACCAAGGCAGGGCTAGCGCAGCACAAGGACAAAGGGGATGACAAGGGCCCGATGAAGGAGGCTAATTTCAAGGGGCATCCGAAGTGCAGGTGCGACTGGGTAAACATGTGAGCAAGTGCATGAGCATGAACAGCTATGCTACAGTGTCCTGACTATGCTACAGTATCCTGACGCGGGCAGGCAGGTGATAAGATTAACAAGCGCCTGATGTATGATTTAGCGTTCTGGTACGTTGTTTATCTTTCCTGCAAGCCAAGCAGCACAAGAGTGGGCGAGCTATGCAGCTTCTGCAAGACCCACTTCTACGACCAGACAGAGCAATTCAAGCACATGGAGAAGTACCATTACAACTGCCATCTCTGCCGCCGCGAGAATCCAGACAACTACAAGTACTTCAAGGACTACCAACATCTGGAGGAACACTTTGAGGAGGAGCACCACCCGTGCCCCTTCCCGCAGTGCCGTGCCAACAAGTTTGTCGTGTTCTCCAACGAAGCAGAGCTACAGAAGCACGCTCTGCAGATGCACAAAGATGACGTGTCAATGAAACGACACGAGCGGCGCTCCGCACTGCAGCTGGAAACTGGGTTCACAACCGGTCGCTCCGTGAGCCCCCCTTGCTTCATGGCGATGACCTCACTGCTTATTTCTTCTGTAAAGTGGCTCGCATTGATACCTGGGACATTCACCTACCATAATTCTGTCTGTAGCACAAGCTCTTAGCATGCATGGTGTGCATGTGTTGAGTGTGCTTGACGCATGAGGAGTTCCTGTAACCCCGGTACCTATTGTTCTTCTGTTGATAGAAAGAGACCGTGCGCAAGTCCTTCCAGTGTGACTGTGTGATGGGCTGCAGGCTGGGCGGGGCCGTGGGCAGGGGGGCTATGAAGAGGAGCCCGCGTTCCAGACAGTGCAGAGGCCGCCCACCGTCATCGGTGGCGGCGGTGCGGGCGCCATCGACATGCGGCGCCGTGCCAACGAAGAAGAGGAGGAGGCTCGTAGAGTGGCAGCGCAGCAGCGCGCGCAGCCCCTGGATATCTCAGCGGAGGAGCACTTCCCAGGCCTCTCCCAGGGACCCTCTCAAGTGCCCCTGGGAGCGCAGTGGGGGAGAGGGGGGGGGGTGGGGTCGTCGCGCGCGATGCAGGCCGCCTTCCCGTCCCTTGCTGACTCGAATCCTCTCTCAAAGGGGATGAAGAAGAAGCTGAAAGCGAAGATCAAGCGCAGTGATGGGGGGGTGGTGCGAATGGGACGGCCGGAGGATGCGCCACCGGCGCACCTGATGCAGCTCGGCGCAGAGCAGGCAGGCTCAGCGTACTCCGCAGATGCCGATGCAGCGGACGATACAGGATACAGGATACAAGAAGAGGAGGAGATGCCTGGGGGATGGGTGGCTCCTGCGGGCCGCGCAGGCAGCCAGCCAGGCCATGTGTCGTCTTCTGCTGCTGCTGCCCCTGTGTACCCACCGCCTGGCACATTGCAGAGCAATGCGTTTTCTGGGCTGGTGGAGGACGCAGAGGGGCCTCCTCCAGGGCTGGGCCGCGCGCCACCTTCCGGGAGCCAGAGCCAAGAAGCAGACGCTGATGACCAGCAGCAGCAGCAGGCCGCACGGGGCTCTGACCTGTGGTACGGCCGCAGGCTTGGGCGGCTGCCAGCAGATGGTAGTCAAGGTAGTGCTGTGGCAGGGGATGTGGGCGGGGGGGCCAGCTTCCCAGCACTGGGCGGTGCGAAGAGCTCCGCGGTGTCGAGTTCCGGCCCCGCAACAGGCGCCGCGCCGCTGCAGGCACGGCAGGGCTGGATCACCCTTGGGAAGAAGAAGCCTGCGGCGCCGGTTGCTGCAGCTGCGGAGGCCCCCGCGCTGAGCAGCGCCGCCGCCTTCCCCACGCTGTCAGGGCCCAGCGGGGAGGTCAAGTTCCGGGGGCGCAAGGCTGCACATGAGGAGCAGCGGGCCGCGGATGCTGTGATGACAGAGATGAAGGTGCGCGCACCTCCTGTGTGTGTACCTCCCTGGCATCGCCTGGTGGCATGTGAGCCTGCTCCAGCTTCCCCGCTTGAGTGTGTCTTTCTGGCGAACCTCTTGTACTCTTTTGCATAGATCTTCTCCCAGGAAGTCAGCACGCCTCATCAGGTGGCATGTATATCCCATCCTGCCATGTTGTGCTGATCAGCTGTGCCTACGTAAGAGCTCTATGCATGGCCAGATGTGGTGTGTGCGGCCAAGTGCACATGCAGCTGGAGGCAATGCCACTGAGCTGCTGATTGACTCACCGGCCAGTTTCTATGGCTCTCATTGCGCAGCACAGTTCGCTGAGACATGTAGCGCTACATGTCTGAGTTGTCAGCGCCCTTGCTTTCATCAACAGAAGCTGGTACCAGAAGCTATACCAGTAGGCTCTGTCCTAACCAGTGGGATAGAGAGCTCACATTATCAGAGTGTGAACTATCAGAGTGTGAACTATCAGAGTGTGAACTCTGATAGTGTGAACTCGACGTGGCAGCTGCTGGTGTGCAGGCCAAGCTCTCCCCCGGCCAGTTCCGCACTCTCAAGGCGTGCACCGCGGAGCTGGCCAGTGGCAGCATCTCCGCGCAGAACTTCCACGCTGCCATCGTGAACCTGGGGCTCACAACATGCATCTCGCAGCTGATGGGCATGTGCCCCAGTGACATCCGGCGGCAGCAGGTGATGGCCGTGCATGAGCAGTTCCTCCTCTCCGGTGCGCCCCAGGGATATTGGAAAGACTAGTTATGTCAGCAGAAAGCTTTGAAGTATCGCGGAAAGACTAATCATGTCAGCGAAATGATTTATATAGTGTTCATTTTTTTTAAATCCCATTTTTATGTGTTCAATTTGGGTGCCGGTTTGTAAGTATTCAATTTGGGTGTTTTACATGTAACAATTCATGGTTTTCCGGGGTAAACACGACAGGCGTTAATTTGGTTGACAGTGGCTGACAAGTTGTCCATAACGATACCCCTGGTGTGCGTTTAGGGCTGATTTTTCGGCCTGGGACGAAATGATTAGCTGTTTGGAGCATATGTCGCCTCAGAAAATCACCGGAAAATAATGAATTGTTCTACATAGTCTTGCAAATTCGGAAAGGTAGTGAATAGGAATGAATTGTTGTATGTAGAAACCCTCAGCCACACACTGCGCACTGAGGCGGTTTGGTGGTGCAGGGGCTCTGGAGGCAGAGCAGGCCGAGAGGTGGGAGCCCCCCGAGGCAGTGCGCGCCGCAGCGCAGAGCTTCGCTGGGGCGAGCGCAGCAGCACCGCGTACTTGGAAGTGTGCCATCTGCACGTTGATCAATGACGCAGATGTCGAAAGCTGCAATGCATGCAACACGTCACGGGTTGTGACGTCAGTGCATGAGGCGGAGGAGAGCGCTGCGGCTGCGGCGAGCGCGCTCGGCCGGGCCAACATCATGTCTAGTGGCAAGAAGAAAAAGGCGAAGAAAGTGACGATGAGCTTCCAGGATGTTAACCGCGCCACAAGTAGCTTGAGTAGTGCGTGGGGGCAGCGGTAGTGTAGTTCTGTAGTGTAGCTCTGCTGCATCTGCTTGGTGGTGGAGCTTTTGGCGCTGTACGGATGTTGAGTAACTTGGGACTGTACATGAACCCACACCGTGAAAGTTTCATCGACAGTGGCGCAGTACTAAGGCACGAAGCTTGCAAAGACGTAATAGCATCTGTGGCAACAACCGAAGCAGCAACAACCCATGATGCGGTGTTACGTTGATGGTGGCGCGGTGCAGAGCATCGAGCACGAAGTGCACCGGTGCAGAGCATCTGAAACCAAGGAACAGCGCAGATGCCGCAAGAGAGCAATTACACAACACCACGAAGCACACAACACACCAAGACAAGACAAAGTCCGACCAAACAGTGAGCCACCACCACGACACAGCGCCAACCACCTGCACACAATCGCCCGCTTCAGACGCTCTATCGTGGTGCACCTTTGGTGCTTGTGAGCCGCGCCCCTGTCGATGTAAGCAATCACCACCGCCACATGTCAGCAGCACAACGGGGAAACGGCGCAGAACAGAGGGCAGGGGCTGCAGTGCGAATCTAAGAGGGCAAGGGTGCGAAGTGGTTTCGTGTCACAGGACCAATCGGACTGGTGTACACCGCTTCGCACGTTAGCGCGTCACACCTGTCATGTGCTATCGATGTAATTTTCACCTGTCATGTTTCGCCGTTTGTTGTGGTTCATGACGTGGTGGTCGAGGCCAGAGAGCAACAACTGTGCCACCCCCCCCCCCCCCCATGGCCACCCCCCCCCTCTCTCCACCCCAGAAGTGGATTTGCATCGACACCTAGTCTCTCCCAAGGCGCCCCCCCCCCCCCCACCCCGGCCTACTCCGACGCCCCACCCACCCGTGCCAGGCGCCCTGTTGATGACCCCCTCGTTGCTCCCCCGCCTCATCCCGCTGTCCTGCCGCTGTCCGGGTATCCTCCTGCCCGGGTCACTCCTGAACCAGGCAGGGGCCACCCCTGGCGGTGCCTCGCCGGTGTGCTGGCCCACAGCGGCCGGCAGCCGCCTCTGTACCAGTGATCACCAGTGTCGCTTAATTTGTAAGGGCACACACCCAAAATTTTTGCCCCAAATATTGAGAATTGTTCTACGTAACTAAGCGACACTGGTGATCAATGCTCTGTACTATCTCCTGTTTGTGGTGCATGCGTCGAACTTGCATCGACAGGTGCATGCGTGTGTTTACATTGACAGGGGCGCAGCGCACACGCACTAAAGGAAGGGGCACGGAGCACAAGAGCCACCATGGAGCAACACTGTAACCAGCAAACCACGAGACAGCAACCCCAAAGCAGAAAACACACCAAGGAAAGAAGGCAGTGCATGTGTGCGTGCTTGTTCTTGTGTGTAAGTGTCTGGCCCTGCCTCTGTGGGGCTGGCTGTTTGGATTGTTCTGGGTTGCTGTGTTTTGTGCCGAGTAGTGGGCGCTTTGTACCTCCTGGCGGTGCTTCTCTGCGTTTTTGCTGTGCCCCTAGGACTGTGCGGTGTGTGTGCTTGCGGACCGCGCCGCAGTCGATGCATTATGCTCTATTGTGGTGCACCTTTTGTAGTTGTGAGCCGCGCCCCTGTCGATGCAAACACACATGCATGTTCGTGTGAAACAAGACATATGTTCAGAACGACTCGAGATCTGATTGTACACACATCTAACATCCACACAAGCTGCCTGAAGAGTACTTGATCAAAAAGATCGTCCACACTACATGGAGCTAGGTTTGAGCTCGGAGCTATAGTGAACAGGCTGCAACTAACGAGCCCCGCCTAATGTTGAGGTACTAGACCTGTCCACATGCCACATCCCCTCTTTCTGCCATCTCCTATGGCCATCCTCCCTCTGAAGCTGCCCATACGGGTGGCTCTCCAGAACAGTTCGTTTCACAGCAGCGCCAGTCGTGCGGATGGTCCCCCGTGTTACAATCTTCTTGGTGTGCTTGCGCCCCTCACCCCTGGACTGCTCCCTCTTGTGAGCCTGCTTCTGCACGTACACCTTCTGAAGCTTCATCTCAGCGGCTGCCTGATGCTGATGGTGCCATGCCTTGGCCTGCCCGCCCACCTGCCTCACAGCGGCCCGCACATGCGACCGGGGATGGCTACGCTTCACAGAGGTAACTGCATCCTTGGCACGCTGGATGTTCTCTTCGTGTTCCTTAGCCCCTTGCTTCATGATGCGGTCTGCGTACTCCCGCTCATCAGGCGACTTTGCAACCTTCAGCATCCGCTCCCCGATCTTTGAGGCCCTCGCTGCAGCCCACTCCGCCTTTGCTGCAGCATCCCGGGCCTCGCGGACCGCACCAGACTTCACAGCTGGTACCTCTGCTCTCACTAGGTGGCTGGGAGGCTTCGGGGAACCTTCCGGAAAGATCTCGGACAGCTTCTCACCGTTGTCAACCAGGGAGCGCTGCAGGTCGGCTAGTGACCCCTGAGACAGCGTGGCCTGCCATTCTCTGTACTTTTCCAGTATAGTGGAACGTCGCAGGATATCTGACTTTAGCCTGTCTTGCCGCAGTGCGAGGTTGGACAGCTGCTTGTTTACCTGCGAGACAGCCTCTTGGTCACCAACATACCCACCATGGAGCGTTTCCTTCATTCCCTATGCACGCAGCATGGGACTAATGTCCCTGAACACGTGTATGTTGCCACTGCGTTATAGATTCTGCGCAGGTACATCATTCTTGCCTGGCATGCACCACACAACTGCACACAGCTTCAGGACAGGGGTGCTTTTAGTGCCGATTTATCGGCCTGGGCCGAAGTAGTAACTTGTTTTGAGCGGAGGTCAGGCCGGAAAATCATCCGATACTGACAAAATGTTCTATGCACAGCCGCCTACAAAGAATATTTCGCCGAAATAGTGACTTAATGACTTTTCATTCCTGTTCGCTACCTTGCCGGTTTGTAAACCATGACTTAATGACTTTTTCCCAACTTCCTAAAGCAACCGTGCTTTAGAACGTGCGGAGACATGGCTGCGGGGCGCGGCACGCCTCGCCATTGGTCTCGTGCCTTCAGCTGCGCGGCACACATCACAGTGGGGCGTGTCACAAAGGGATATAGTTCAGGAATGACGAAAGACTAATTATGTCAGCGAAATACTTTAGAGGATTCTTTTTGGGTGGTGTTGTTGAAAGTAACAACTCTTGATTTTCCGGGGTGAGCAAGACAGAAGCGGATCAATTCGGCTGACAGTGGCTGAAAAGTTGTCAATAACGATACCCCTGGTGCCAGCCGTGCAGCAAGGCTCAACTACAAAGCTCACAGGGCACGAAAATAAAAAACAGCTGATCGGGAACCATGCCATGCCCAAGAATGTTTCGGCCTCAGCACCCCCGAATGGGTGGGACAGGGACATACACCCCGGGCCACATGAAGACAGTACATGCAGACAGTGAAGGGCACACCTGTGCGCTGTAGGCCCCTGCGTGAAGCCGTGTCAGCTTCAGCTCAGCAACAGGCGCCATCTTCTGCAGCAGCTTGTGTGCGTGCACTGCTACTTGAAGCTCGCCACGGCTCCTGAGCAGCTCAGCGTTCTCATGTGCTACCCCCTTAGCCAGACGCTCTTCCACCTGCTGTTTGCTCCTTTGCTTCACGTCTTCGGGTGTGGACAATGCTTCATGGCTGTCTTGTCTCCACGTAGCGTCTTCAGTTTCATCAACAGGAGCAGCAGGTGGCCTTTCAGTGGAGTGCAAGCCGCGACCATGTGCCAGTGATCGAGCGAGACTCTCAGCCTGATTGCTGACCATGATTGCCCGCTTGTGCCCTTCTTGCTCACGGTGGCAGTATTGTGCCCACTTTTCAATCAGGGCATCGTCCGCTTCTGTAACTGAAGTGGGGCCTCTGTCCGAAACATAAAATCCGAACCGAGGGAACTTTCTGGAACCCACATCTGCAAAATGGGGTTCCGAAATACTTTTCTAGCAGCAGCTCCTCATGCCATGTATACGACAAGGGTGACAATGTGCCTGGATAATCCCATCTCAGCACGTAAAGTCACCAGTATTCACAGCGACCAAGAAGCAGACACAAGTCCCGGACAAAGGCTACTGGAAACACACCCGACTTGGAAAACTGGACATATCGATTCTTTCTAAGCCAGTTGAGGGATTCACTAAGCACTCGTTTGGTGGGGAGTGCACATGCATCATCAGCTTCACATCTTTCCCACAGCTGTTCTTTCACCAACGGCTTCTGCGCAGTTGCCTCGCTGCTTCGAACAAGAGCTAGAGTTTGATGCATCCATGCTATCCCTGAACAACAGTCGTGGGCCATGGTGAGCGACGCAGTGCTCTTGGACTGGATTGGATTGGACATCGGCTCAAATTACAGCTGGCTACGCACGGTCAGGAAGAGAGTAGGGACTCCTGGAGTTCGGAACAATATCAGAACTGCTCATGAATCGCTGGGAGGCCGGAGTAAGCGTGTGTGATGCGAGCGCGGTCTGCAAAGTGAGTAGCTTGCAAGCGCTCTTCGTGCTGTTGCATCCTGTAGACCTAACAGCAGCAAACATCGCCACAGAATAATCTGTGAATGATCTTTGACTCCTAATATAATGTACAGCACATCGCTCACACATTCACTGCCCCAGTGACAGAAATCGTCACATGTACCACTGCACGTTGCTCTCGACAACGAACGCAAGTCGTGTTCTATTCTGGACTACTGAGAGCCAAGTAATCTCTATTGGTGCGCATGCCAGCACGAGCGAGCATGCATGTGTGCGGAGAGAAAACGCCGCCCATGGGCAGGTGACATGACTTCACTTTCCGGTCCACGACAGGTGGATAAATGAACATAACAGTTGGCTACTGTTGTCAGCGTAGGTGCCGCTGTGTGTAGGGACAAAGGGATACAGAGGCGATAAACCAACTTAAGATGGCTGTCACAGCTCTTCGCATCGCGTACCTATCGAGTTACTTCGACTCTCTGGTAGATAAGGTGCCCGTGAGAAACTATTTGGATCCAGATGAGGTGCTTGATTTGCGTAGTATGAAGCGCAAAGAACGCCAGGAAGCGAAGAACGCATTCAAGACACAGCATAAACTCTCAAAGCGCGCTAAACTGGATCCTGATGGAGAGGCTCACACTACAGCCGCTCAGACTCGGCAGGAAGCAGAAGAGCAGCGCTTCAGGGACAATTTACTATCTCAGGATCACGGCAAGCCATCTGGTGCAGGTACAGTTCCGGTATCCCCACTAGCAGTTGTGTCACGTTTCTTTCTTTTCCTGATGTTTGTATGTCTAGCCTTGCACGACAGTATCTCAAGAAGCCATGGGTGGCGTTCTCGACGTGCAACAGATATGGACCCACAAGTAACATGCCTGTGAAGCATCAAACCATATACTTCACTGGATTCACAACAAACTTTTATGTTGCATAATATTGATGTATGGTTTGAGTTAGCCAGCTTCATTGTGAATCTGTGTGACATTGGGTTTCTGCAGATCCTGGGGCACTGCGGGAACGACTGGCTGCCAAGGTTCAAGCACTGAGGGAACAGAGGAATGCAGATGTACGCAAGCAGGGCGTTGAGAAAGCTACAGCTTGGCGAGAACGGCAGCACGTCGCAGCGATGCACTCATCACAAGAAATGCTGCAGTGTGCTCCCCACACTTGAGCACGAAATGTGTACTACAGAGCAGCAGCTGGCACTGCTGTGTTTCCAACACGTCAGGCAATGTGCAGAGAATCTCGGCGCAGAGTAATTCCCCCTAGTACTCCTCAGACCACGGCTGTCCCCAACGATGTGATGTTCAACAAGCTGCAGTTTATGGATCCAGCAGAGAGGCCCGCAGCGAACAAGAAGCAGAGCAAGGCTGGTCTACTCAAGCAAGCACAGACAAAGGCATCGGAGGAAGGAAGAGAGCAGGTGGGCATTAGAAAGCTGATGCATCGCATCATGGACTGGCATTTTGAGAACCGTGAACCCCACTGCAGGAGTCAGTGGATGCATGGACAAAGATGATGAAGCTTGCGAAAGGAGAGAAGGTCCTGGATGACCCGAAGCTGCTGAAGCGGTCGCTGAAGCGCATGAACAAAGAGAAGCAGAAGAGTAAGGAGGGCTGGAAAGTGCGCATGGATGCGGTGCACAAGAAGCAGGCAGACAAGCAAGAGAAGTACGATGCTTTTTACCGTACTGCGCCTCGTGGGATGTTCATGCATCATGTGCTACTATGAGCTTGCAAACTCACTGTTCCATAGTTGTCCCCTTGTGCAAAGCCCAAAAATCGCATGGCACCTGACCGATTTCAAGCTGCCCGATTACAATGCTGTTGAGCTGTGCAGGCGACGTTCTAATCTGCAGAAGAAGGTGGACCAGAAGAAGGAAAAGAAGCAGGCCAAGCGAGAGAAGAGATTCCTTGGGGCAGGCTTCGAGGGCCGCACCACTGCTCTGCGGCAATGATCACCAGTAGCGCCTAATTGTCAGGACCGGTACCAAGGAAATAGTCCCAATTATTTAGGATTGCTCTATCGAACTAGACGATCCTGGTGATCACTGCTCTAGGGTCCTAAGGCAGTGTGTTAAAAAGTAGAAACCATAAGGTGATGATAGGTCTCGAACCAGCGATCGCTAGGCCCAAAGGCACAAATCCTAAGTACACACACAATCAATCAACAAGCACAGGCACATCCATGCCCTCCACAAAGCG